>NDFG01000073.1:635085-653923 GCA_002167245.1 Sporophila hypoxantha | reverse complement strand
GGTGCGAGGCCGCTCCCACGGATGGGCACCACACAGCTCGCAGGGACACAGCTCCATAGCCAAGCTCCAGAGCCCTGCCCCCGTGGGTGCAGCCCACGCAGGGGGCCAGCCCAGGCTCCCCGGGCCGTGGGCAGCCCTGTGCCTCAGCGTGCCCCTGGATCCGCTCMCTTTCCCGGCCCCGCTAAACTCGTTAGCGGCGGCTGAACGAACGTCAGCCGGGCGGGAGCGAAGCGCCAAATGCGATTATTGCCCGTCTCGCTCCATCCTTCCACCCCGGGCTCCATTTATCCCAGGGAGGCGGAACTGGCTCTTATCTCGGCCGAGAAATCMCGCTCCGGCCCTGATTGATGGCTGMCTGCGAGGGACTCCKGCGGCACGGCACAATTACYGAGCYTTTASAGCAGGAGGGGTCAGRGCTSGGGTACAGCTCAGGGAGGCTCCCTGGGGCTGCACAGGGACCACCGGGTCTCCCCAGGTGGGTGAGACATGGGAGCTGCGGGGCTCAGGGGAGGATGGAGGTGGAAGAGTGCTGGGTGGGAAGGTRCCCATGCCTAAAGGATGGCCCAGGGGACAGGCAGGACATTGCCTCACAGGCCCAAAGCCAGGCAGGAGGGTGGGAACACCCCGAGGATCCCAGGGATCACCATGGTCAGGGGCTGGCAGCACCCACCTTTCTCAAAGTGTGGGGATGAGCAGTGGAATTGGGGACAGGGGTACCCCAGAGGGAACAGAGAACCACAGCAGATCCAGGATCACATCCCAGCAAGCCAGACCCACCCTGTGGGGTGCCCAGAGCCAACACTGAGCCACAGCCCCCCCGAGGAAAGTCATGGCAGGGCTGATGCTCCAAGCAGCTCCTGGAGCAGCTCAGGGATGTTTACTGGGAAAAGCAGGAGCAGCCAGCAGCTCTTCCTGCGTGTGCTGAACTTTACAGAGTGCAGCCGTGCCCTGGCATAGAAACAGCCTGGGAGCAGCCTGGGAAGAGCCACGGGATGTGGAGCAGCTGCTTTCAGTGTTTTATTAAAACAAAAGTGAAGACCCAGCACCCGCCTCGCCCAGGCTCGGCTCTCCCACCGGGGAACTGCTGCCAAAGGAAGCTCACACAGCAGGAAATGAGTTTGAATGAGGCAGAGCCCAGGTCTCAGCCTGCTGCAGGGTGGATCACACCCCTGGATCCAAAGCCAAGGGTGACCCATGGGTGATGGCCACAGTGGCAGAGGGGAGGAGCAGCAAGCTGAACACCCCATCCATGTGAATGAGGTGCTGTCCTCCCCCTCGCTGATTTAACAAGTTTCCATTAAATCAACATGAAAAAGGGGAAATCTCAAATCTAAATTTGGATTAGGAGGGCTGAGCTATGGGGAATCACCCCAGGGGACATTGCAGGCAATAACAGGGCCTGAGAAGTCACCCAGCCTTAGGGAGGAGATTGTCCTGGAAGACATTAAAGTGAGATTGTACCTGATTAAAGTGAGATTGTCCCAGATGAAAATGAGATCGTACCTGATTAAAGTGAGATTGTCCCAGATGAAAGTGAGATTGTCCCAGAAGAAAGTGAGATTGTCCCAGATTAAAGTGCCTCAGCTCACTGAAGTCCCACAAGACCCACATGGGAAAAAGGACATCATCCCACAGGCACAGCTGAGAACCTGAGCAGGGAGAWTGTGCCTGAAAAAACCTCTGGCTGTGTTCACCTTGGGAAGTGTGCAAGGAGACGCCTCTGTCTGCATTCAGCTGGCAAAGCTCATTAACAGAGGTGGCCTTTCACTGCCCTTTTCAAACGGGGAAATTCAGGCCCCTTCCCTGCCTAAGAGAAAAGGTGAATTAAGAGATGAAATGCCGGATGAGGAGGAACACCAGCCCGCCGAGCCCGGCAACAGCCGTGCCCACCACGAGCCGTGCCCAGAGGAAATCCAGGGAATCCTCGAGGCGGGTGTGCAGCTGCAGGACCTGCCGGCGAGTGCTCTCCCAGTCCCCGGAGTTGTCGATGACGTGCGTGGCCCACCTGCGCTTCTCCTCCAGGGGCAGCTGGGAGCTGATCCGAGCTTCGGCCTCGGCCACGCCCAGCCCGCTCCTCTTCATCAGCCGCGCCAGCTGCGTCGGGGGATCACTGCCGGGCGGAGCACGGGGATGAGCTGGGGATGGCAGGGAAAGGAGGATCTGCCCTCCTCGGGCACCGGGGGGGAATGAGAGAGGTGCCCCCCTGTCATTTCTGACACAGCCAGCCTGCACTTGGAGCAGCAGAGCCACTGCTGCCTGGGCTGTTCTCAGCATTCACACAGCTTGTAACAGTGCCCCAGATGCTGCCCTGGTAGAGCATGGGCTGTGGAAGGCCCAAAGGCAGTGAATTCCCCTCMAGGATGGTGCCAGGGAAAGCTCAGGAAGGCCCTGATGCACTACAAAGGGAGGTATTGCTTCTCTCAATTGCACCAGGGCTGAGGCTGAACCTCCAGAGTGGAGGCACATGATGGACCCATCTGAGAGAGGTGGCATTGTCCCTGTCCCCGTGGCTCCTGGAGCACTTACCAATAAACCAGCACTGTGTATTTCATCAGCCTGGTCAACCCACGGGTCTCAAAGAGCAGAGGGATGTCGAGGATCACGTAGCGGTAACCTGTGGAAATGGAAACATTCCCCAAAAAAGGGAACAGAGTTAACCCCCATTCCCAAATCCCTCATGCTGCACACACACCATGGCCAGGAAAAGCAAAGCAAGCAGGAGCTCTTCAGCTCCATGATCACAGCCAAGCAGAGCAGAGCCTGCAGACCCTCCTCCCTCTCACAGGGAGGAAATGGTTTCATTCCAGGTTTCCAGAGGGGAAAAAAAAAATCAACCCTAACCTGGTTGCTCCAGACCAAAGGTGAAACTGCAGAAATATAATGAGGAGCTGAAACYAGGAGCTGAAATGAGAGCAGCAGTGCCTGGCTGGCAGGAGCAGCAGCTGTGTGCTGRGCTGGCCTCTCCCGGGAAGCAGCGCCCACAGCAGGATCTGCTCTCCACTCCTTCTCTTGTCCAAGACTTCACCATGCTGCAGCCATCTGAGCCGACATTTCCCAGCTCAGCTTTCCTCCCTTTATGAAAAGCTTTGGCTAAACAGCTCCATTTTTCCAAGGGGAGCAAGGAAATCTCCACAGACCTCCTGCAGCTGTGACACTGAAATGTGAGGGGAGCCTCCAGGCACAGCCCAAGGGCTGAACTCTCACCAAAACTGGCTGAGTTTGGTTTAAAAGCTCTGACAGCACAGGGAGCAGAGCTCCTCACAGTCAGTCACTGCTCCCCTGGCTCTTTCCATGCCCCTGCCCCTGGCCAGTGTTTGGGGAGGTGGGAGATGCCCTGCTCAGTCTGGGGGAGAGGGTGAGGGGAGGACAAAGCTCTAAGTCAGGATTTCACTTCCCTGTGTGTCCCCCAGTCATGGGGACATCTCAGCCTGGTGTCCCTTCTTTATAACCCCCCTAAAATTGAGCTGCCCACAGCAAGTAAAGTCATGACAAAGACATCATCATCCAAGGAGCCACCATTCCACCAGCACCTCCGCCCTGAGAGGCTTCTCACTGCCCTCTGATTGGATCGATCAGAGCTTTCCTTACACAGCCATCCTCAGAGACAACATCCAGCTATCCCAAATCATTAAATCCTGACTAATGAGGACAAAGCAGCCTGCTGAAGCCACACAGAGCTCTAGCCAAGGGCCAGGACAGCATCCGCCTCCTCAGCCCGCAGCCCCGAGTTCAAGACTCCATCTCTGGCTCCTGGCATTCCTGCCTGTTGCTTCCTTTGTGCTTCCTCCTCCTCCTCCTCCTCCTCACCCCACAGCAGTGCTCGGCCCCGTGGTGCCCCAGCCTGTTCAGCTCTCCCAGGGCTCAGCTCTGATAAGCACCACCAATCCAGACTGACTCTATTAAGGCATCCTTCTGTCTACACGGGGACCTCTGGAACAGCTGGTGATCTTATCTGGCATTTCCCCAGCCCAGCCTGACAGCTGCATTTGTTCCTTTTATCAGGGGGAACGTGGCACTMTGGAAGCCACAGCTGTCAGCCCATTCCTCACCTTATCGACACTCAGAGGGCTCCAGAGCTTGCAGGGAAGCTGGAGCAGGCTGGGGGCAGGGAGGGATATGTGGCCATTTCAGGATTGTGGCATTATCCAGTGGGGAATCTCAGCAGAGCTGCTCTCAGGCCCTACAGATACACTTGAAACCGCAGAGGAAAGCGGTGAAGGGCAGCAGTGAAAGGCAGGAGTYAATCAGGAATGAATCCTCCAAACACTGACACCAAAGGCCACCGCAGGCAGAGCACAAAGGCTGTCACTCAACATCCCTTCCCTTCCTCTGTCATTCCTGTCCCTCTCCTCACATTCAAACCAAAGGCAGAAGGAGCAGGGATGGCTCCTGCTTAGGCAGGAGTCTGGCAGGTTGGACAAACCTGGCACCAAAGGCCACTGCAGGCAGAGCACAAAGGCTGTCACTCAACGTCCCTTCCCTTCCTCCATCATCCCTGTCCCTCTCCTCACATTCAAACCAAAGGCAGAGGGAGCAGGGAAGCTCCTGCCCAAGCAGGAGTCCTGGCAGGGTGGACAAGGCTGACACCAAAGGCCACTGCAGGCAGAGCACAAAGGCTGTCACTCAGTGTCCCTTCCCTTCCTCCATCATCCCTGTCCCTCTCCTCACATTCAAGGGAGCAGGGATGACTCCTGCTTGGGCAGGAGCCT
This sequence comes from Sporophila hypoxantha, assembly GCA_002167245.1. Lineage (NCBI taxonomy): Eukaryota > Metazoa > Chordata > Aves > Passeriformes > Thraupidae > Sporophila > Sporophila hypoxantha. Next base: position 649,214 of record NDFG01000073.1, on the reverse strand, counting down.
GGGCAAGGCCTCTTACCAAGTACAAAGTACTTCAGGATCTGCTTTAGCATCTCCTTCAGGATCTCAGGGTGGGTGATGGAGTTCAGCAGCCGCCGTTTCTCTGGCTGGGAGAAGATGATGCTTCCGAGAGCCTCACGATTTATCTCGCCGTTCTCCAGGAGGATCTCGGTGCCAAAGTGCTGCAGGATCTGCTGATGGGCCTTGGAGTGGGGCTGCACCACTGAGAACAGCAAACAGCTGGGGGTGAGAGCCAGTTTTACAGCACAGTTGGTGTTTGCATCAGCAATCACCCTCAGATGGGGTTTGCTCATTCACTACAGAGCTGATGCTCGCCCTGGCAGCACATCTGCCTCCWGCACATCTGTCCTGGCACCACATCTGCAGCTCCTGCCAGCCCAAGGTCCCTTTGAGGGCTGACACCTGGAAGATGGAAGCCCTGCAGACATTAATTCAGCACCACAACCCTGGTGGCACGTGCTGCTGCTCGGGYTGACCAGTCAGCAGGGAGGACAGGGCGATGGCCACACGCCAAGGCTGGGGGAGAGCTGGGCTGAGCCAATTCCCACCAGGGATGGAGCAGGGAGATCCTAAAGGAYCCAGGACCAGCTGGAAACTTCAGCTCTATGTGGATACTCACTGCTGTAACAGCTCTGGATGCTGCTGAGGTGGGTTTTTTTAATTGTCTTTCACATCAGTCACTAAATTCTTCAAGAAAATGAACAGAAAAAGCTTCTAAAAGCTCCATCCCCAATCAGCCCTTGCAGGGGCTCTGACGTTACAGGAGTGTACAACTTTAAAGCCACCAAAAAAAAAAAAAAATCCCCAACAAAAGGGATGAAGCAATAAAACCATAATTAAGCTCCAGCTGAGGGTAACCACAGCGAGGACAGACCACAGATAATCATCTCTCCCAAATCCAGGAACATTGCCACAGGTTGTAACCTCAGGCCAACCTCATAAAAGTCTTTAAGACCAATTTTTTTTCTCCTGTGGAATATCACATGGAGGCAGTTTCAGGATGGGTGAAATCCATATAGTAAACAAACACACATAAAAAAGGAATTGGMGTAAAATAAAGTGATTGGCAGAAAACTTTCACAGAGTATCTGTAGTGTTTTCCTACTGTCTCCGAGGGCTTTTGGCACCTCCAGCAAATTTCCTTCACCTCCAGGGGAATTACAGTGCAATAAAATGTTAAAGCATCACAGCTTTGAGTGGCTACACAGTAAGTTCTTCACCAAACAGAAAAGCTCAGGCATTTCCAAATGACACCATTGCACCATGGCTCAGCAGCAGACCCCAAACCTGCTGCATGCAGGGTCCACAGCCCTCAGAAACCCAGACTGGTRTGGGGGGAAACCTCACCCAGTGCCACRCCTGCCATGGCAGGGACACTTCCACTGTCCCAGGCTGCTCCAAGCCCCATCCAGCCTGACCTGAGACACTTTCAGGGATCCAGGGGTGACCACAGCTGCTCTGGGCACCCTCTGCTCTCCTCATTATCCTGGTGGGGTGAAGGGATTAACATCTCACAGGTAATCAGGGAAAACAAGGTCTGCTCTGGTCCTYCTGAGTCAACAGATCTGGGATTTTGGGGTTTTTCTCCAGCCCAAGCAGRACAAGCCTTTTTTTGTTGTTGTTGTTCAGGTTTTTTTCATTTTGTTTTGGTTTGGTTTTTTGTTTGGTTGGAGTTTTTTTGTTGTTGTTGTTTGGTTTTTTGGTTGGGTTTTTTGAGCCCATTAATTTTGTGCTCTGATCTCTCAGTATTACCAGAAAAACAACATCCAGCACAGAGGGACATTCTCTTTCAGCCACCAACGTTACTGAGTGACAGGATGGYTGTCCTGAGGCTCAGGGGGTGTGTTGGACTCACCAAGGGATCCCACTTGACAGGGAACCACATTTCCTTTTGTTCAGAGTTGGCTTTCAAACCTGGGAATCATCACACTCCAGGGGATGGAAACTCAGTACTCAGAATACAACATCCCCAGTTGTTTATTAGGTCATGATCTTCTTTTTTTTCTTTATTAAAAATATATCCCCGTTCCAATCTCCTCCCGGGGCAGCTGGGACTGGGAAGCAGGAGGGAAAACCTTTCTGCGATGTACCCAGAGCACCCTCTGCCGTCAGCGATCCCGGTTGTCAGGGGAACCTCAGGCAGCGGGAGGAGCGCTGGAAAACTCACCCAGCCTGGCGATAACATCGGCATCGATCACGGCACAGCCCAGCTCCCGCAGCACGGCCACCACCGTGCTCTTCCCCGACGCGATGCCACCCGAGAGTCCCACCAGGAACATGGTGAAGAGCTGCAAAACACGCCAGGATATTGTCTGAATTCTGTTCGTGCTGAGCACATCAAATATTTAGTCCCAAACAGGCAACTTCATTCAAAGCTCATTTGSCAATTTTTTCAGGGTGTCACTGAGATATCAGCAGGATTTTGGCACTCTCTGAGCTGGGTGTTCCACAGGCTGGAGGACAGTGCTGGATTAAAAAATGCTTTTCTGGATGTGCCACTTGAGCRAGCCCTAAGTTCCTCCTCCTGGTTTATCTGCAGCTCCAGCAACTCCTTCKCCTTTAGCATCTCAAATCATCAAACCACAGCCCCATTACAGCACCTGTCACAGACATCTTTTATGGAAAATCATTTCCTTAGGATTTTTCCTCCTGAGAAGCTGAGAGGCCTCAGGAACAAAATGTAACCAATGGTTATCTGCTGCTGTGGGATGCAACAGGTGCATCTGTGATTGGCCTCATGTGGTTGTTTTTAATTAATGGCCAATCACACTCAGCTGGCTTGGACTCTCTGTCCCAGCCACAGACCTTTGTTATCATTCCATTCTTTTTCTATTCTTAGCTAGCTTTCTGATGAAATCCTTTCTTCTATTCTTTTAGTATAGTTTTAATATAATATATATCATAAAATAACAAATCAGGCCTTCTGAAACATGGAGTCAGATCCTCATCTCTTCCCTCATCCTCAGACCCCTGTGAACACCATCACAAGCACCCTGACCATGGAATTATGGAATTTTTTGGATTGGAAGAGATCTTAAAGCACATCCCACTCCATCTCTTGGTATGGACAGGGACTTCCACTGTCCCAGGGGGCTCCAAGCCCTGTCCAACCTGGCCTGGAACACTTTTAGGGATCCAGGGGCAGCCACAGCTGCTCTGGGCACCCTGTGCCAGGGCCTGCCCACCCTCACAAGGAGGAATTCCTTCCCAATATTCCATTTCCCCTTGTCCTGTCCCTCCATCTCTTGTCCAAAATCTCTCCTAGACCCCCTTTAGGCCCTGGAAGGGGCTCTGAGCTCTCCCTGGATCCTTTTCTCCAGGTGAACATCCCCAGCTCTCCCAGCCTGGATCCAGAGCAGAGGAGCTCCAGCCCTTGGTGGATCTCCGTGGCCTCCTCTAGATCTGCTCAGAGAATCAGGAAATTTCTGGTAGGTTTGTTGAGGGTGACCCAGGAGCAGTGAAAAAGGAGAATTCTGACAATATCTGAGCAGGACTGGGATCCAGGAGCAGAGGAAAAGGGCAGAATTCAGACCTGAGTCAGGATTGGGACATAGGAACAGTGAAAAAGGGCAGAATTCAGACAATGTCTGAGCCAGGACTGGGACACAGAAGAAGTGAAAAAGGGGAAGAATTCAGACAATATCTGAGCCAGGACTGGGACATAGAAGAAATGAAAAAGGGGCAGAATTCTGACAATATGTGAGCCAGGAGTGGGACACAGGACCAGGGAAAAATTGTCTGAATTCTGCCCTTTTTCCCTGCTCCTGTGTCCCAGTCCTGGCTCAGATATTGTCAGAATTCTGCCCTATCTGAGGCAGAACTGGGACACAGGAGCAGTAAAAAAAGGGCACAATTCAGACAATATCTGAGGCAGGGACACCCAAGGCCCGAGAGGGACAGCCCTGCTCAGTCCCTGCAGCCAGGTATCAAATCTCAGCCACCTCTGACACCACCAGGGCCCACAAGGCACTCAGGAAATCCCATTCCCACACCAGTGGCAGCCCCAAGGACAGGGAACTCACAGCTCTGAGCAGCAAACTGGTGRCTGTGAGCTGCCCTGAGCACAGAGCTGTGATTTTGAGGTTTTTTTTTGGTTGGTGACACAAAAAAAACCTCTGCCCATAAAGGAACKAGGCACAAACTGCCCAGGGTGCCCCCCAGGACAGCAGGTGGGCACAGAGGATGGCTGGGAACACAACAAAAGAGAAAACAACAACAACAAAAAGACATTTCAGTCACAATTCAGTCCTCAAACAGGAGCCAAGCCCACAGTTTGGGGGGGAGGAAGGGGTGGGCAGGTCCTGTGGCAGAGCTGGAGCAGACACCAGGACAGCAGATGGGAACATCTTCCCTTTTCCTTCCCTTTTCCAGACACCAGCACAGCAGATGGGAACATCTGTTCCCCTGAAGCAACAAGGAAAAAGAGAGGGCCAAAATATGAACAGCAAACAGCAGGGACTGTGGAGGCTGATCTACATCCCAAACAGGACCTGGCCCCCAMGAAGAGCCTCTCTGGTGTCCCAGGGGGCTTGGAGTGACAGAGAGGCTGGTRATTTATTATTTCTTTGCCATCCCACCAGGATTTTATCCTCCCACTGCTGCAGCCTGTAGGAGGAGCTGGATCATGGCAGTGCAGGCTCCTGCTTTGTAAAAATACCCTGAAATAAATAATACACTTTGTAAAAATACACTGAAAACTCTCCTGCCCTTGTAAACAGAGCTTGAACTGCATTAAGCTCAGTGTTTTGGCCTCCAGCCTCAGCTGGGACTTGCTCCCAAAACCCTGCTATTTCTGTCCCTCCTCCACAGGAATCACTGCAGGGGAAAGCAGCCCTTGGAAGGGTTATCCTGGAAAGCAGGGCCAGGCAGGGAGCTGAGCACTCGTGCTGTCCAAGGGCCTGCACAGATCTCACACATCAATATTTAACAAGCTCTGCTTTGAGCTGCACACGAGGGGAGAGGGCAGCTTGCTCCTGCAGATGTTACTGGCAGGAGCCAGAACTAGTTTTCCCCAAAATACAGCATTTTTGGGGGATATATTTGGCCTGTTTAAACTAAACCAGATATGGGGAAAAACCAGAACARGACCCACAGAGGCYYGTCAGGAAAACTCYGTGAGCTGTTARGGGGAGATGCACCCAGAGCACTGAGGAAATGTTTTTCAACGAATTAAGTGCCTAAAAATTGCCGTGTCCCAGCTCCTGGGGGTTTTGAGCACAGCACAAGCTGCCAGCCTCAACCCATCCACCAGGCAAGCACAGGGAGTGGGGATGAAGCTGGAGCGTGTCCTCCAGCACCATCCTCACCCGGCCCTCCTCATCTCTGCTGGGGCTGAGAGCGCTYGTGTTTGGCCGGAGGAAGCTGCAGCCAAAGGGAAGAATCATCGTCAATTGGCGGGGAAAGAGCCGCCGCCACAAACACCGTGACCGACCCCGCGGGCACCGCCATGGCCGCCGCCCTCACACTCACCCTCCGCCCGGCTTCACCCGCTCCGCAGTGTCCCGCGCTCCCATTGGCTGGCGGGAAGCGGGGGCGTCTCTCCCAGCCAATCAGCGCCGCCCTCATTAGACTCGACCCATCCCTCAAGCATCCCTCCCATCCCTCGCGGGCGGAGACACGAGCACCGCGGCTTCAGCGGGGAACGGGCCGTGGCTCTCCGTCCGCCGGGGCATCCACGAGGCTGCCCGGTGTGAAGGAGCCGTCCCTTTACCGGCGGCCCGRCCCTGGACGCCACCAGAGACCTGACGGGAATTGTAGTCCCGGCCCCGGCGCAGCCCAGCCCACGCAYGCCCACGCGGACTACCACTCCCGGCATGCCTCACGGCCCGCCGGCCAATCGCGGCGCGCTTTGTTGCGGGGGCGCGGCACGCGCGGAGGCCCCGTTCAAGATGGCGGACGACAGTGAGACAGCAGTGAGGCGGCCACCGGCGAGGCCTTCGCGGCCGGCGGCAGAGGAGAACGACCACGAGCATTGCAGCGACTGCGAGAACGAGGCGGAGCATGGCTCTAACCGGGGGTGAGCGGCGGCCGGGACCGCGTGCCACGGCGGCGGCCGGGCCCATTGAGGCGAGGAACGGCCGGGAAGTGAGAGGCGCCCCGCCCCTTGCGTGCGCTGATTGGCCGCTGGGCAGCGTCCCGGGCAGCGATTGGTCMAGGCGCCGGTCAGTCTGGCGGGGGGGCGGTGCAGCTGGCGCTCATTCACGCCCGCTGCGGGAGTGTGTCCGAAGCTCAGCAGGGTCGGGCGCGGCCGCGGCGTGGATGGGTGACGGCTGCGSTGCTGCGGGGCGGCCGGGACGGGGCTGCGAGCGCCTTTTTCGGGCAYAAATGAGCCCATTTAGCAGCCCTTCCTGGCTGTGCATTAGGGTGTGTCTCCCCGCATTCCCTCTGCCCTCCCGCAGGAGCCTCAGCCCACTCGTGGCATCTCCATCCCGCGGTGCCACCCAGGGTGGTGGCACGCGTGATGCTGCTTTCCGGAGCATGTGGCATCCCCGGAATTATCCCGGCTTTCTGCACACTCATCCCGTCGTTATCCTAAACACAGCCRAGGGTTTTGCAAAGCTCTGCCTACATTGTCTCGTGGTTGGAGGAGCGCAGGCTCCAGGGGAATGGAATGGTGGAATAACAACAACAAGGCAGGGAGCGAGCACAGGCAGCCAGGCAGGTCCTTATCTCAGTCGGGAAGAGCTGGAATGCTTAACGTAGCACCCTCATTACTCACTGCCMTAATTAATACAGTGCAGAGCTGCCTCACCATGCTTGGGATTTGGGGGAGAGGCTCTGTCCCCGTTCCTGCTGGGAATGGCAACACCAACGTGTGGCTCTCCAGAGGTTCCCGGTGGTTTTCACTTTGTTTTTCCTGCACCTGAGCCTCCCTGGGCTCCTCCAGCTCTCCTGGTGCTGCTTCCCAGCCCTGCAGAGCAGAGACCATGGGCTTGGAGAGCCATTCTCCCTCCAATCCCGCCTGCCCAGGAACCAAAGTGAATAAAAGGTCACASAAGAAATATCACAGAGGCTTTTTTTTATGACAGCACAGCTGCCCATTTATATTTCATTTGCCTCCCGGGTGTGGCACCGTGTCTCYCTTTAATCGGTTTAGCTGTGCTTGGGGGAGATTTTTATTTTCTTTCCCTCTGACATGATTGGGTTTGTGGAAGCCAGAGCTGAGCYCAGGAGACACGGTGCTCAATCACTGCTGCTCCCCAGCCCAGCAGTTCCTCCTGCCCTTTGCCAGGAAAAGGTGTMTTCTGGAGCCCTCCTTGGGATCCTGGACATCACTCTGGCCACCACAAGCAGCCTGGGGAATATCCAGTAGGAAATAGTTTGGATAACTTGGGAAATAACKCCAGAAGTGTGGCTGGTGGGCACATAAGGAGCATGAGGCAGGGAGGCTTTGGAGCTCTCTGGCAAACRCCCAAAAGCCACCAGGGAGAGCCCAAGTGGTGGGAAGGAGGATGGATTTCTTACAGGAGGCATTKATTCTGTTGATTCCATACCATCCATCCCATTAGAGCAGGGTGTGGGAGTGTTTCCAGTCACCCCAGTGACACTGTCCCCAAAACCAGGGCAAGGGAAGGGCTTTGAGGTGCCAGGTTTGTTTGCAGAGCCACACTCAGAGCCCTTCCTGTGCCAGTTTGTGCTGGACTCACTGGATTTTGGCCCTGAGGTTTAAAACATAAAAGTATTCCTCAGTGAAAGCAATACTTCCTTTCCTTTTAAGGACAGGAAAGAGGAATTGAGTTTCCTCAGCCTCAGTCCTGTGTCAGCACGGGGAAGTGGCTGCACTGCTCTCTGCTGTGCCTATCCAAGCTGATTTTCCAAAGAAAATAATCCCACTTGGATGTTTTCCATATTTCCTTTTGTGTGGAGGGAGCTTCTGCTGTGGAGGATTTATTCCCTGGWTCTGGAAGGGCAGGAGCATTGCATGGGCTCAGCCTGGTGGGGTTTGTCACCTCCCAGGCCCTGGTGACACCGAGGATGGGAGTGTCCCAATGCCCTGGYACAGTTCAGAGCCACCAGGCTGGAAGGGTTTGGGAGTGCCCAGGGGTGTCAGGGGGCACAGGGGCTTTTCCAGAGGGGTTTGGCAATCCCTGCCTGCTCTGGGCCACAGGAAAYGGTTCCTGGGACAGGCACTGGTGGCATGCTGGGCTCTAGGAGGCTGAGCTCTGCCACCTGGACATCCTCCCTCCCTCCCTCCTGCACAGCCCTAACGAGATTACTGAGATTACAGGCCTGATTAGCCCCTGGCATGGCAGAGAGGATTTTCAGCACCTAAATACAGAGCAGAGGGATCTTTCTCCTTCTCAGTCTGACACCTTGCAGCCCACAGGCTCAGGGAGCTGCCCATAGCTGGGGTTGTTCCTTGTGCTCCCTCCTCAGCTTTGGGAGCACCAGGGATGGATGAGTGGGTGCTGAGCACCAGTGTGTAACTGGGTGAAGTCTGGTGGTTTTCCAGTTTGGTGTTTTCCAGTTTGCACCAGTTTGTTCCTGGGTGAGTCTGGTGTTTTCCAGTTTTGCACAGTTTGTAACTGGTGAGTCTGGTGTTTTCCAGTTCTGACCAAGTTTGTTCCTGGGTGAGTCTGGTGTTTTCCAGTTTGGCACGACAGTTTGTTTTCCTGGTGTAGTTCTGGTGTTCCAGTTTGCAGCACAAGTTTGTTCCTGGGTGAGTCGTGTTTTCAGTTTGCACTGGTTTGTGTAACTCGGGTGGAGTCTGGTGTTTTCCAGTTTTGCACCTGTTTTGTTTCTCGGGTGAGTCTGGTGTTTCCCAGTTGTGCACCAGTTGTTTCCTGGGTGAGTCCTGGTGTTTTCCAGTTTTGTCACCCAGTTTGTAAAACTGGGGTGAGGCCTGGGTTTTTCAGTTTGCCACCAGTTTTTGGTTTTACTGGGTGAGTTCTGGTGGTTTTCCAGCTCTAGAGGGCTTGAGCGCAGTCCTGAGCAGGTCTCACCTGAACAAGCCTGGTTGCCTGTCTTTTAAATGCTCCCCAAAAATTCAATTCTAGATCATCAGGTCATTGGGAATTGTTTCTGTGGCAGGGGTTGGGGCTGGAGCTTTGCCTTTCAACTTCAAGGAGAATCTGGGAAAACGAGGGAAGGGGGATTGGAGTAATGGCCATGGTGGGGGGATTGCCTTTCTCAGGATGGAGGATTTTCCAGCACCTAAATACAGAGCAGGGATCTTCTCCTTCTCATCTGACACTTGCAGCCTGCCAGCAGGCTCAGGAGCTGCCCACAGCTGGGGTTGTTCCCCTTGTGCTCGCTCCCTCAGCTTTGGGAGCACCCAGGGATGGATGAGTGGGTGCTGAGCACCAGTGTGTAACTGGGTGAGTTTGGTGTTTCCAGTTTGCACCAGTTTGTTACTGGGTGAGTCTGGTGTTTTCCGTTTGCACAGTTTTGTTCCTGGTGAGTTCTGGTGTTTTCCCAGTTTGTTACTGGGTGAAGTCTGGTGTTTTCCAGTTTGCACCAGTTTGTTCCTGGGTGAGTCTGGTGTTTTCCAGTTTATAACTGGGTGAGTCCTGGTGTTTTCCAGTTTGCACCAGTTTGTTTCCTGGGTGAGTCTGGGGTTTTCCAGCCCTCTAGAGGGGCTGAGCCAGTCTGAGCAGGTCTCACCCTGAACAAGCCTGGTTGCTGTCTTTAAATGCTCCCAAAATTTTATTTTCAAGATACTCAGTCAGCGGGGTTGTGTTCTGGGCAGTGCTTGGGGGCTGGAGCTTTGCACACACCTGGAAACGAGAAAAGGAGGGTGGAGTAATGGCCATTGGTGGTGGGGATGCCTTTCCCAGGAGAAAAGATTTCTCAGCTAGAAGGAGACCGTGGTGATGCCACAGGGAGCTGGGAGATGTTTGCAGCCAAGGTGCCTTTGTTCCTGCTCCTTCATCTCCAGTGCACCTTGCAAAGGGATGATGGGAGGGGAAAAAGGCCTTAATATGCAGGCTAGGGGAAGGCGTGTGGATGTGGGATGTGGGAATGTGGGATGTGGGATGTGGGATTGTGGGATGTGGGATGTGGGCTGGCTGGCAGCTCACCCTCCTGGGGATGAAACTCCCCCGCCCTCTCAGCTTTGTCGAGGCCACCTGCAGATTTTGGGTGTGGTGTTTGTCCCACACACTGTCATTTAATTTTGGGGAGTATCTGGTGGTGTAGCTGGAGAAAGAGATATTTGCTTTCTTATATAGATTTAAAATAAAAAAATACCTGTAATTGTTTGCTTCTCTGGGTGTAGTGAGTGGGATCTTTGGGTTTTTCCTGCTTTTCCTTGGCATGCTGTGCTCCTGCCAGGCTGGTTTTCATCTCTGGCTGGAGCAGGGCCCTCTTCCTGGCCATGCCACTGGAATGCCAACCTCATTCCTACCTTCTGCCACCCTGATTTCCTCCAGTCACGACACTGTTTGCTCATAAATCAGGCATGGAATTTTCTCTGAGCTTTCACCTGCCTGCTTGGGCTGAGCTTCATTAGCAACCAAGCTGGGAGTTGGCAGCTCTGATTATGAGGCCAAAGCAATGCTGACAGAGTATGAGAGGAGCATTTTGTCTGTCACGTATCGACGAAGCTGACACCTGCAGCATCCAAGTGCAGGTGAACTGGGAACTCGTTGTCCTCTCCTTTGGAAGAGGGCAACTTCAGTGTCAGCCTTGAGGCGTGCTCAGGAATTCTCCTGTGCTGTCAGTTTGTGTCTGTTCAAATTGATAGGAAAATTGTTTGGATGTGTTTATTTGCAGCTCCAAGGTGGCTTTGCTCATCCCAGGATGTCAGTGTGGGCAGGATTTGCTTGTGCTCCTCCGCAGGAGTTAAAAAAGCATTCAGACTTTGTCACTAAAATCTCTTAATAGTTTGGTCTGTCACAGCGCTTGTGCTGCCACTGCTGCTGCTGTCAGTCAAGCTGCATCCTCCAGTGTGGAGGCAAAGCCCCTTTGCTGGGCAGTGGGAAGGGAAGGTGAGAGTTCCCCCCAGGGTGCTAGGGACCTTGGAGCTTTGCTCCTGCTCCTCCTTTCGTTTCTTCTGGAAGAAGATGGGGGGCTTCTCTTCACCCCATCTTTTGTTGTGAGCAGCTTGCCCTGAACCACTGCTTGTTTCCACACAGGAAGTTGGCTCCAATCTCCAGGTGTCCTCATCTCCAGTTCCTCTCAGTTCTTCCAAGGTGTCCCTGTCCATCTCCAGGTTGTGCCCTTCCATCCAGTTGGTGTCCCTCCGTCATGGTTGTCTCCTCATTCCAGGGTGTCTGCTTCATCTCAGGTGTCCCTTCCATCTCCTGTGTCCCTTCCATTCTCGCTGGTGTCCCTTCCATCTCCATGAATGTCCCTTCCAATCTTCCTGATGTCCTTCCATCTCCTGATGCCCTCTCACCGTGTCCTTCCATCTCCAGTGTCCCTCCGCTCTCCAGGTTGTCCCCTCCATCTGCCTGATGTCGCCTCATTTCCTGTGTCCTTCATGTCTTCTGGTGTCCTTCATCTCCAGGTGTCCCCTTCCATCTCCAGGTGTCCCTTTCTCTAGGGTCCACTTCTCTCAGGTGTCCTTCCATCTCCAGGTGTCCCTTCATCTCTGGTCGTTATGGTGTCCCCCTTCCATTCTCCCGGTGTGCCCCTTCATCTCCAGGTGTCCCTTCCATCTCGAGTGTCATGTCCAGGCTTCTCCCTCTGTGTCTCCCCTCGTTCCCCTTCCACTCCCCTGGTGTCCCCTTCCACCCCTTTTGGGGGTGGGGTTCCTTCGCATCCCTGGTGTCCCCTTGGGTGCCATTCTTTGAGGGTCCTTTCATCTCCTGGGGTCCCTTCATCGTCCAGGTGTCCTTCCATCTCCAGGTGTCCCCTTCATTCTCCAGGCTGGTCCCCTTCCATTCCGTGATCCTTCCCTCTCCAGGTGTTCCTGCCATCTCTCAGGTGTCCCACACAGCTCTGCTGATGGGTGAGGAATTCCTTTTCCATGTTGCTGTCTGCTAGAGGCTCTGCTGCTGTTCTGGTTTTTCCAGAGGGAAATCCCTCCCCAGCCAGCAGCTCTGTGTCCTTGCAAACCCTTCTTGCTCCCCATTCAAATGTTGGCTTTCATTCTAATCTCCATTTTCATCCTCCAAAACATTTCTCCATGTCCTCTTTTTCCCTCGGTTTCAGGTACTCTGCTGCTCAGCTCCAGGATAGCATCAGAGGTGGTTGGGTGGGAAGGGTACCTTGAACGATCATCCAGGAGGGGACACTTCCACCTTCCAAGCTCTGCTTTCCTCCTGGCCTTGCTGAAATAAATAATGGATGCTGCTCCAAACAGATTTTCAACACATTTCTTCTTTTTTTTCCTTCTCCACCCTTTTCACCACTATCTTTAGCAACACATTAAATGTGGGTTTTTTGGGGGGATTCCTAGGCTTTGCTCTGGGCCAGGTCTCAGATCTGTGTGGGTTTCCCTGTTTTGGGGTGGCAAGGAGGGGGACAGCTGTGCTGTACCCTGACCTGCTGGGCAGCTCTGAGGGACCTTGAAGATCATCCAGTTCCACCCTCCTGGCCATTGGGTCGGACCACCTTCCACCTTCAAGCTCTGTTTTCCTCCCTGGCCTGTGCTTGAAATAAATTGGATGCTGCTCACACATTTTCCATACACATTTCTGATTTTTTGGGTTTGCTTCTCCACCCTCGTTCACCACTTCTTGTGTTTTTAAGGACATTAAACTGTTGGGTTTTTTTGGGCGCGATCTCCAGGCGTTTGCCTTGGGCAGGTCAGATCTGTGGGGTTTCTCTGTTTTGGGGTGCAAAGGAGGGGACAGCTGTGCTTTAAGCCTGACCCTGCTTTGGGCAGAGCTGAGCATGTGCTGGCGCTGGTCCAGAGTCTCCTGGCCCTGCTCCTTCCCTTCAAGACTGCTCCAGCCTCTCAGGACTGCATTCTCCCCCTGGGAACTGAGTGTCTCAGAGGCTCCAGCTCCTCCATAATGTTGATATTCTCCTGTTCAGGTCATTCCATGCAGGATCACAGATATCATCATCATCATGAGCTGCCCTTGCCATTGCTGGGAGCAAGGAACTCTCCTGGGTTTTGGCACTCAGGATCAAACAAAGGCCAGGCTTCAGTGAGGGAAAAACTGGGAGCAAAAGCCGGCTCAGTGAGCGGGAAAAAGCTGGAGCAAAAGCCAGGCTCAGTGAGGGGAAAACTGGTAGCAAAAGCAGGCTCAGTGAGGGGACAAAAGCTGGAGACAAAAGCCAGGCTCATTTGAGGTGACAAAGCTGGAGCAAAAAGCCAGGCTCAGTGAGGGGAAAACTGGCAGGCATAAAAAGGCCAGGCTCAGTGAGGGGGAAAACTGGACAAATAGCAGGCTCGAGTTGAGGGGACAAAGCTGGAGGAAAGCTCAGCGCACAGTGAGTGCGAAAAACTGGAGCAAAGCCAGGTCTCAGTGAGGGGGGAAAACTGGAGTGTCAATTAAGCCAGGCTCCAGTGAGGGGACAAAGTCTGGAGAAAAGGCCAGGGCTCCAGTGAGGAAAAACTGGAGCATAAAGTCCAGGCTTCACGTGAGGGGGGAAAACTGGAGCAAGCCTAGGTCTCAGTGAGGGACCTTCAAAGCTGGAGCAAAAGCCCAGGCGCTCAGTGAGGGGACAAAGCTTGGAGCCAAAAGCCTAGCCCAGTGAGGGGACAAGCTGGAGCAAAAGCAGGCTCAGTGAGGGGAAATGAGCTGGGCAAAAGCCAGGCTCGTGAGGGGTTTCACACCAAGCAGCGTGTTTTGGGGATGATGATAATGATGATGATGATGTGATGATCTGTATGATCCTCCCAGGCTGCCGCTGCAGCTCTTGGTAAGGAGCAGCTGTGCTCTCTGCGTGGGTCACTTCCCCCTGCTCTCTCCCCAGAGAGTTTGTCCTCACTCTCAGTTTATCCAGCTCCAGCATCACCAATATGTAATTATCTCAATAACAGCCTCATCGTCCCCAGAAGCATACACTCTGGCAGGTGAGGGAACTTGGCACTGTGTCACCACCTCTCTGTGGGTGCTTGACCCTGCCTCTGGGGCCTCATCCTGAGGCTGGACCTGTGTTTCTGTGCTTCCACATCATCTTGGGCTTGGGAAAAGAGGAAAAAGCCAAAGTCTGAGCGTAGCACCACTCCACAGGGTGGGTTTGGGGCACGGTGGCAGAGAGGGATGGGTGAT
>NDFG01000073.1:608720-629587 GCA_002167245.1 Sporophila hypoxantha | reverse complement strand
CACCCAAACACAACATTATTTTTTAATTACATCTACTATATGAATAAGCCCTCACTAGTCATGATTAATTTTAGATGAAGTAAAAACATTAGTTCAGTAAAAGCTCAACTACGCATTGCTGCACTGGAGTTGTTTTCCAATTAAGGAAATATTTGATCATAAAAGTGAATGCTAAATTATGATTGGGTATCAATAAACACACAGTACTACACTGAAAATACTTGCAGAAAATGAAAGCTCCCGTTCATCTCCCAAGGGTGTAAAAGATTTATTAGGCCAGTTTAGAAAGCTCTTATTTGAAATTGCCCTCAAATTTCCTTCAAAATGTAACTTTAGGTTTTGGTTTATTTTCTGTTTGAAAATTCAAACTGTTTGCAGGTGAGGACAGTTTTGTATGTTGATCCCTCTAAAAAGAAAGGCTCTAATAAAGAAAGCTAGGCTCATTCCTCTGATAATCTTTCCCTCTGTCCAGCACCACCCCCAAATGTAGGAAGGCAGGTAAATACATGGAATGACAAGTTCCCAGCTCTGCTTCCATACCAAATCTGCTCCTGGGGTGAGGAGAGGGCATTTTCACACAAGACAGATTCTACCTCTGCAAGCATGCTGCTGCAAATCCCACTGTCAAGCATGCATTTAAAGATACATTCTTTAGACAAAATGCTTCTATTACCCTGAATTTCTATCTTGAACTCTTTTCATTTGAGGGCAGATTTCTGTCACACTGCAGAAAAAGTGTCTTCAGTTGGAAATTCATCTCCACTTTAAGGAAGCCCAGGGCAGTTTAAAAGGAACCTTGCAGTAATGCTGACATTCAACTCATGTTGCTTCATATTTCCTCACAGAAAGCAGGAATCCTTCTGAGAACTGGCCTTTTTTTATCTGATCAAGATTACTACCAGAATCAAAATCTTTTTGTCCAGATCCTTCAAATATATAAGACAATAAAAAGGACAGATTTGAAACCTATCAGGTTTAAGCCTTACAAACCACAGATTAATCTAGTTTAAGAAGGAGTTTCTGGACACTATAAGTTCAACGCTCTTGCTCAGAGCAAGGCCATATTCAAAGGTGGATCACCTGTCCAGATAAAATTTTGAATGTTCTAATGAATGAAGAATTTCCCCCTGCAATTACAGTCTTATGGATACAAAGTTTTAGAGGAAAAATATTATCTTTTATTAGACCAGCAGGTATAGCTGAAATAAACAGAAAAGCTTTCAAACTCTTAAAGAACTGTGTGGATGAACTGGTTTATTTTGGTCAATACCAGCAGTTATTCAAACACATCAAAACCATCATTAGCACATCGAACTGAAACATGAACATCAAGCTCATGAACTTTCAAACCTGCTTGTCTTGAGATAAAACTTAGCATTTCAAGGGCCAGATCAGGTTTTTTGGATCATGCCTCAAGACCTTGCCAACCTTGCAATAACACTACAAGGACGGGTGATGATAGGCTTTGGGAATTCCAGCATTTTTGATGACAGACAAAGGACTCGAGTTTCCAGTAACTGGAGGAAAGCTGTCTGCTTTGCTCCCCAGTAGCTTCGTCTGGTAGGAAAGGAACAGTAACTTTTCTAGAACCCCTCCTGCTGGTGTCTTATGTCAGTAAATAAATCCCCTCAGCTGTCTCCAACATGGAGGCTGTGGCTGAAGGGAAACTGTGAAAATTGGCTGCATGACGTTCGCATTGCATGTGAGATTCCTGTGTGCATTCAGATCCTGTATTCACTGTGCAGCAATTCTGAATGCCTCAATCATGTGGCATTCCAGTGGTTATTCCTAATTTTGCCACTTTAATGCACATTCTGCAGAATTACCTGCAATAACCATAATGAGGGATGCTAGAACCTGCTGGCGTTTAAACTCTGCCACGCAAGTAGTGCAGGGCCCTGCAACACTGGGATTCGAGACTGCTGGAACTCCACTGAAGTCCATGGTCTTGAGTAACAGCTCTTACTAAGAGAGTGCAAAAATGGCTAAAACTGTAAAATTATAAAACACCCGCCCTCAAATGCTGTGTTTCTAAATGTGTGTTTACTTTTCTTGGAAGGGAAGTTGATGATTTAAAGGAGAGGGATTTGAAAAATTTAATCCTGAAAATTAAACCTTCTCAAAGTACATATTCATGTATTTCCCAAGTCAGTTTTAATCAGGAATGAAACAGTAAGAAGGTGTTTCTTAGAATGGGAATTGCTGACATATTAACTCAGTTTTTTTCTCTTGCAGTTCAGGTTTGCACTCTGATGGCTGCATAAACCCCAGGGAGCTGTGGCTAACACGCAAGCTCAGAGAGGTGGCATGGCATTGAGTGCTCATTTCCCCCCAATACACTGGCTCTCAATGTTCACCACAGCTGCAATGATGATGCTGATGAATAAGTAATGTGTGTGTTTCAATAACTGTAATTCATGCAATGTACCACTGCACTAGAGCAGTAGCTACTCACTGAAAACAAACAAACAAATAAAGGCAAGATCATGCCCATGGGTTTATGAACCTTATGCTAATCAAGAAGATTGCAATAAGATATTAGCAGTAAGGAAAATCTTTAATGCAGTGCCTCCACAGTGCATTTCAGCAGCCTTAATTTTTTTTTCTATGATGAAATCGATGAAACACGCAATAGAATACAAGGTGAAATTATCAGCCTTGCGAGGAAGGTTCATTAACTTGGTATTGATCAATGCTAAACTGAGGTTCGTTAATTGAGTCATCTGCCACGTTTGCTTCGCATAGTAGGATAGGCACAAGCAGATTTCATAGATTTTAGAGAAAGATGACGATGATCTTATAGAATCATATGAAAGGGCTGGCTGCTAGCTATGCACCTCACTGTTGCATTTACTCCACAGCTCGCACACCGCAACCACTCAGTCTTTATCTAACTGTATTAACTGCACATCTTCTTCCTGTCTAAATATGAACCCTCCTAGGCTACCTCGCTTGAACCACGATTACTCACTGGCAGTGCAATACTGCTTGACGCATACAAGAATTAGTAACCACCGAGGTTTCTGCGCACTTATTCTTTGCTACGAGAGACTTACAACCACTACCATCTTTTTCAATGTCACTCATAATAGAGCGATCTGAGGTTAGAGAAAGGAGATCCTCTAAGAGTACTTATAGAAAATATAGATGAGAGGGACCGCTGGCATGGGGAAGAGAAAGTTCCACGAGTGGAGGTATAGGTTGGTTCACCAAGCCCTTTCAGCTTGGTTCATGAGCACTGCCAGGGGAGTAGTGGGGCATACAGTGTATCTAGGGCCAGGCCTGTTCTCCATTATGTGCCTCATCACTCTGTCTCGTAGTAATGTGTGTGTGTGCTTATGTCTAAATCATAAACCTGCTCCTCTGTTCAGTTTTAAAGGGCTACATTCCTTTGTCCTACGAGGAGGGTGTGGTGGTGGGACTGTTGTGACAATAAGGAGTGTGCTCTCTACTCGGCGGTGTCACGCTTTAAATAGGCCCCTTTTAGGCCCTGGAAGGTGCTCTGGGTCCCCGCCCGAAGAGCATCTATTGAGCTGAAATAGTTTTAGGCTTGCTGCTATTCCGGATTTTACCGCCGTTTTCGTGGGCTTGCTCTTCCGGGCTGAGTCCTGGGGTTTTTCCAGCCTCTAGAGGGCTGAGCGCAGTCTGAGCAGGTCTCACCCTGAATAAGCTGGTTGCCTGTCCTTAAAATGCCCCCAAAAATCAATTTATAGATACTCAGGTCATGGGGATTGTTCTGGGCAGTGGGTTGGGGCTGGAGCTTTGCTTCAACTCAAGGAGATAATCTGGAAACAGGAAAGGAGGGATTGGGTAATGGCCATGGTGGGGGATGCCTTTCTCAGGATGGAGGATTTTCCAGCACCTAAATACAGAGCAGGATCTTTCCTTCTCATCTGACACTTGCAGCCTGCCAGCAGGCTCAGGGAGCTGCCCACAGCTGGGGTTGTTCCCCTTGTGCTCCCTCCCTCAGCTTTGGGAGCCACCCAGGGATGGATGAGTGGGTGCTGAGCACCAGTGTGTAACTGGGTGAAGTCTGGTGTTTCCAGTTTGCACCAGTTTGTTACTGGGTGAGTCTGGGTGTTTTCCAGTTTGCACCAGTTTGTTCCTGGTGAGTCTGGTGTTTTCCAGTTTGTTTGGGAGTCTGGTGTTTTCCGTTTTGCACCAGTTTGTTCCTGGGTGAGTCTGGTGTTTTCCAGTTTATAACTGGGTGAGTCCTGGTGTTTTCCAGTTTGCACCAGTTTGTTCCTGGGTGAGTCTTGGGGTTTTCCAGCCTCTAGAGGGGCTGAGCCAGTCTGAGCAGGTCTCACCCTGACAAGCCTGGTTGCTGTCTTTAATGCTCCCCAAAATTTTATTTTCAGATCACTCAGCGTCACAGGGGTCATGTGTTCTGGGCAGTGCTTGGGGCTGGAGCCTTTGCACACACCTGGAAACAGAAAAGGAGGGGTTGGAGTAATGGCCATGGTGGTGGGGATGCCTTTCCCAGGAGAAAAGATTTTCCTCAGCCAGAAYGAGACCGTGGTGATGCCACAGGGAGCTGGGAGATGTTTGCAGCCAAGGTGCCTTTGTCCTGCTCCTTCATCTCTCAGTGCACCTTGCAAAGGGATATGGGAGGGGAAAAAGGCCTTAAATGCAGCTAGGGAGGCTGTGGGATGTGGGATGTGGGATGTGGGATGTGGGATGTGGGATGTGGGATGTGGGATGTGGGCTGGGCTGGCAGCTCACCCCTCCTGGGGATGAAACTCCCCCAGCCCTCTCAGCTTTGTCAGGCCACCTGCAGATTTTGGGTGGTGGTGGTTTGTCCCACACACTGTCATTAATTTGGGGAGTATCTGGGTGGTGTAGCTGGAGAAAGYAGATATTTGCTTTCCTAAATAGATTTAAAATAAAAAAATACCTGTAATTGTTGCTTCTCTGGGTGTAGTGAGTGGGATCTTTGGGTTTTCCTGCATTTTCCTGCATGCTGGTGCCTCCTCTGCCAGGCTGGTTTTCATCTCCTGGCTGGAGCAGGGCCCTTCCCCTGGCCATGCCACCTGGAATGCCAACCTCATCCCACCTTCTGCCACCCTGATTTCCTCCAGGTCACGACAGCTTTGCTCATAAATCAGGCAGGAATTTTCTCTGAGCTTTCACCTGCCTGCTTGGGCTGAGCTCATTAGCACCAAGCTGGGAGTTGGCAGCTCTGATTTATGAGGCAAAGCAATGCTGACAGAGTATGAGAGGAGCATTTTGTCTGTCACAGCTGACACCTGCAGCATCCCAARGTGCAGGTGAGCTGGGAACTCGTGTCCCTCTCCTTTGGAAGGGGCAACTTCAGTGTCAGCCCTTGAGGCGTGCTCAGGAATTCTCCTGTGCTGTCAGTTTGTGGTGTTAAAATTGATAGGAGATTGTTTGGATGTGTTTATTTGCAGCTCCAAGGTGGCTTTGCTCATCCCAGGATGTCAGTGTGGGCAGGATTTGCCTGTGCTCCTCCCCAGAGAGTTAAAAAAGCCATCAGACATTTGTCACTAAAATCAATAGTGGTGTCACAGCGCTGTGCTGCCACTGCTGCTGCTGRCATGTCCAAGCTGCATCTCCCAGGTGGAGGCAAAGCCCTTTGCTGGCAGTGGGAGGGAAGGTGAGATTCCCCCCAGGGGTGCTGGACCTTGGAGCTTTGCTCCTGCTCCTSTCCTTCATGTTCTTCTGGAGAAGATGGGGGGCTTCTCTTCACCCCCTTTTGTGGAGCAGCTTGCCCTGAACCACTGCTTGTTCCACACCAGGAGTGCTTCCATCTCCTTGGGTTGTCCCTGCCACTGTCAGTTGTCCCTTCATCTCCTTGGTGTCCCTTTCCATCTCCAGGTGTGCCTCGCTTCCATCTCCTGGTTGTCCCCTCCATCTTCTAGGTGTCCCTTCCATCGTCCTGAATGTCCCTTTCCATCTACCTGGTGCTCGCCTTCATCTCCAGGTGTCCCCTTCCATCTCTGGTGTCCCTCCATGCTCCAGCGTGTCCCTTCCATGTCCAGGTGTCCCTTCCACATCCCCTGGTGTCCTTCCATTCCTGGTGTTCCCTTCATCCGCCTGGTGTACCCTTTCCATCTCCAGGTGTCCCTTCACATCTCCAGGTGCCCCTTCCATCCCCTGGTGTCCCTTCCATCCCCTGGTGTCCCTTCCATCTCCTGGTGTCCTTTCCATCCCTGGTTCCCCTTTCATCTCCTGGTGTTCCCCCTTCCATCTCCTGGTTGTCCTTTCCATCTCCTGGGTCCTTTCCATCTCCTGGTGTCCCCTCCATCTCCAGGTGTTCCACACACAGGCTCTGTGCTATGTGGTGAGGATCCCTTTTCCCCAGCATGTGCTGTCTGCAGAGGCTCTGCTGCTGTTCAGGTTTTATCCAGAGGAAATCCCTCCCCAGCCCAGCAGCTCTGTGTCCTGCAAACCCTTCTCTGCTCCCCATCATGTTGGCTTTCCATTCTACATCCCAMTTTCATCCCTCCAAAAACATTTCTCCATCCTCTTTTCCCCYGTTTCATAACTCTGCTGCTCAGCCCAGGGATWGCACAGAGTGGTTGGGTMGGAAGGGACCTTGAAGATCATCCAGGCAGGGACACCTTCCACCTTCCAAGCTCTGCTTTCCTCCCTGGCCTTGCTGAAATAAATAATTGGATGCTGCTCTGGATGCTCGCGCCTAAAACAGATTTTCAACACATTTCTTCTTTACCTTTTCACCACTATTTCTTTACAAACAACATTAAACTTGGTTTTTTGGGGCGATTCCAGCTTTGCCTCTTGGGCAGAGTCAGATCTTTCGTGGGGTTTCCCTGTTTTGGCGTGCTAAGAGGGGAACAGCTTGTGCCTGTCACCCTGACCCTGCTTCGACGGGCCATCTGAGGACTTGAAGATATCCCAGTTCAACCAAACTGCCCTTGGTCATGTGACACCTGCGTTCCCGACCTTTAAGCTCTAACTCCTGGCCTTGCTGCAACATAAATTGATGCTGCTCCAACACATTTGTCCAACACATTTCTTATTTTTTTTTACCTTCTCCACCCTCTTGCACCACTTGTCTTGGTGTTTTCAAAGACATTAAACTGAGTGGGTTTATCTTTTGGGGGGATTCCAGCTTTTGCTCTGGGCAGGTTACGAGAAATCGCGTGGGGTTTCCCTGTTTTAGGGGTTGCAAGGAGGGGGGAGCAGCTGTTGCTGTATCCCTGACCCTCTGGCAGAGCTGAGCCATGGGTGCTGGCACTGGCAGAGCTCTCCTGCCTCTGCTCCTTCCCCCAGACCTGCTTCCAACGCCTCTCCAGGACTGCATCTCCCCTGGAACTGGAGGTTTTCTCAGAGGCTCCACTCCCCCAAATGTTAATCGCCTGTCGTCAGGTCATCCAATGCAGGATCACAAGTATCCTCATCATCATCACTGCAGCTGCCACTGCCACTGCTGGAGCAGGAACTCTCCTGGGTTTGGCACCTAGGAATGCCAAACAAAGGCCAGGCAGTGAGTGGAAAAAATCTGGAGCAAGAAGCCAGGCTCAGTGAGGGGAAAAACTGGAGCAAGAACGCCAAGGCTCATGAGGGGACTAACGGGAGCAAAAGCCCGGCTCAGTGAGGGGCCAAAGCTGGAGCAAACGCCAGGCTCAGTGAGGGGACAGAAGCTGGAGCAAAAGCCAGCTCAGTGAGCGCGGAAAACTTGGAGCAAAAGCCAGGCTGCAGCTGAGGGGGAAAACTGAGGGCAACCACCAGGCTCAGTGAGGGACAAAGCGGAGGAAACCAGCCAGTGAGGGAAAAACGGAGCAAATACCCAGCTCAGTGAGGGGGAAAACTTGGAGCAAAATGCCAGGCTCATGCAGGGACTAAAGCTGTGAGGAAAAGCCAGGCTCAGTGAGGGAAAGACTGGGAGCAAAAAGCCAAGGCTCAGTGAGGGGGAAAAACCTGGAGCAAAAGCCAGCCATGTGAGGCGACAACCTGGAAGCCAAAAGCCAGGCTCATTGAGGGGACATAAGAGCTTGGAGCAAAAGCCAGGCTCAGTTGAGGGCGAAAGAAGCTGGAGCAAAAGCCAGGCTTTCATTGCAGTGGGAACAAAGCTGGAGCAAAAGCTGAGGCCTCAAGGAGGGGTTTACACCAGCAGGCTGTTTTGGGGGATGAATGATAATGATGATGATATGCTGATCCTGAATGTGCCAGGCTGCGCCTGCAGCTCTGGAAGGACGTCTGTTGCCCCTGTCTGTGGCCACTTTTCCCTACCTGTCTCTCGGCATGAGAATTTCCTTCCTCACCTCTCAGTTTTCCAGCTCCCAGCATAACAATATGTGTAATTTCTTCTCATAAACGCCATCATCTCCCCAGAGCATGCACCTCTGCAAGGGTGAGGTGATGTACACTTATGGCACTGGTGTCCCAACCTCTCTGTCGGTGCCTAACCCTGCATTCTGGGCTATCCTGAGGCTGGACCTTTGTTTGTGCTTGCACACCATCCTTGGGCTTGGAAAAAGAGTGAAAAAGCCAAAGCGGATGCATGTCCCAACACTAGGCCCACAGGGTGGCTTTTGGCACTCGGGTGGCAAAGCCAGGGATGGGGTACTCTGCAGCACAGGGCCACAGTGCCCCACTTGCCTAACAGCTACACTGTGGGGTTGGGAGCGTTTGGTGCTTGTCCCTTTTTTGGGGCCCCAGGGAGTTCTGTGCCATGGGGTCGTGCACAGAAATTCCCCTGTTCCTTGGATGCTTGCACTCAGCAGGAGCCTGCATTTTCTTTAGAGTGCCTCAGAAAGCCAACGCAAGATGTTGTCCAAATAGAAAACCCAAGGCTTACAATGTATGTTCTTTGTTCCTCAGCGGGCCTGAGTCCATGCAAATGACAGCGGCAGCCAAAATAAAGTAAAAAAGAAAACCCAAAAGGAAGAAAGATAAGGGAGGAGAGAACCAGCGCTGACCAGGCTCAGGACCAGCAGTGAAGGTGACACCCCCTGCCAAATCCTGGCCCTCCCAAACCTCCACTGTACGAGCCAAGGAAAGAGTTCCAGCTCCTGGTTTGAGCACTGGTTGCCAATAAAACGTCAGATTCAAGGATTCTCCACGTGTGGGAATTCTTTGGTGCAGAAGTGTTTGCATGAGCCCTCCAGGGATAGGGCATCCTGGCTGGATATCTGCAGCCAGTTTCCAAGGTGTCAACTGGCACGTCCAATCTCTACCAGACAGCACTGCCTGTCACAGGCAGGAGCTGCGCACTGCCAGGTGAGCCCTGCCCTGCCAGCACAGAGGGGACATCTGGTAGGTGTTGGATTTTCCTTGATGATCCCAAGAACACAGCTGCGGGAGAGCATGGGTCCTGTTTTATCCCTCTGGCTTTGCCTGATCCTGTCCAGCAAGCCAGGGACTCAGGATGGGACACCAGGTTTGATCTCCTGGCCCTCTTGTCCCCTCTGGTCCTGATGGTAAAAACAGAGGGCCACATCAGCAGAGGCTGTTTTTTCTGTCCAAATACTTTGAATATTTTGTCCATCGACCACCGCAGCAGCTTTTATAATCTGGGGCTTCTGTGTTTTTCAAACTGAATTCCCAGGGATCAGAGAGGAGCTGGGGTTGGGCAATTCAGTGCAAGAGCCATCCACCCTGAGGAATAGCAGGAGAAATGTCTTCATCTTGAACTCAACCTCTCTGCTTGTCCCAAATCCCTGGTGTCCAGGGACTCTGGATACAGCTAGTTTGTGGATACAGATCCAGTTTAGAAGGAGGAGGCTGAACAGTGAGTAGAAAAGCCACTGAAAGCATCTCCAGTGCTGGGTGTGGGCTGATCCATCTGTCTCTGAGATGCAGAAGGTGGGGAGGTTTGCTCGTGGGCTCAACAGCACCCACTTCTAAGCATTTTTCAGAAAATTTTCTGCAATCCCCTTTGTCTGGGAGTGCCTGGAAGCCAGATCTAGGTGAGGGGCGGTGGCCTGTCAAGGACTGAGTTGGGAAGGGAGGTTCCTGCTGCTCTCCTGACAGGATCAGCTCACATTTCCCTGAGGAGGAGCGCTCTGCTGGGCTCACTTATCTCATTTTGTCTTCCACCCCATCTTTGGTGCCTCAGGTGAATCTTTACCTGCTGAGAGGATCAGAATGAATTCATAAAAAGCCAAAATCCCGAAGCTTCTTGCTTCCTTCGTGTGGGGGTCCCCAGGGAAAAAAAAAAAAAAACCCCCTGCCCCCAAAACCATGGAGGAAGCAGCAAGAGGAGCTACCAGTTCTGGAACACACAGCCCAGTGCCCAAGTTTAGGTAATGTTGCAGCCCCTTGATGTTCCTGTGGCCCTGGGGTAGGCTGTGGTCCCAGGGAAGCCCTCAGTAGAAGCCTGGAGATGCTGATCTGATGCCACTAGGTGAGTCCCCTTGCCTGCCCTGGGCTTCAAATGCACCAAAACCACTTCTCTCACGCATTCAGCAAGCGTGGGCCAGGTGGTGCGGGAGGGCCTGAAGAGCTGTGCAAGCACTTCTAGGGGTAACAGAGGACAAGAACCCTCAGCACAATCTCACCTGATACCCTCCTGCATTTGGTGCATCTCCTTAATCCCAGGCCTGGTCTGGGTCTTCAAATCACCCAGCGGCCAGCAGAGCAATGTTCCTGGTCCCAACAGGTCTCCTCAGCCAGGTCTCAAGAAGCTCTTGGAGACTCTATTTCACACCAGGATAGCTCAGCTACCCTAAGAAAGCATCAAATCAAGCAAGATGGCTTCTGTGGTAGTGTTGAAAACTAAAAAAAGTTTTATAAAACAAAATAACAAAACTCTTTACAGAGACAAACGAGCCAGGTGAAGAGGTTTCTTGCTCAATGTAAAACAACTCACAAAAGCCATTGAGTTCCTTTTCTCTCTTCTTTCTCAGTGAATTGCCTCAGGCAGGCTTTTGGCTCCCTGTCCAATTGGCAACTCCTTAAGTTTGAGGTGAAGTCCCCGATGTTCCTATGAGGTGATCCCAGTCTTGATGGTCCTCACTAACTGAGGGAAAGAAACTGTCTGGGCTTTTTTCCTTTTTAAGGAGGACAAAAGACAGTTCTGTCACTCTGTCAGCAGGGCCACACACTCCTACAGAATGTTCTCCTCTGTGTGAGGCTCTCCACAAACCTCAGTCTCAGTCTCGGCCACCCCTGCAAGTGGCACACAGGATTGTCACTCCCACCCACCAGTCTGGAGTGACATGGGCAGGGAATCAAAATTCCAAGGCCAACGGCTGGACCCCCTGGCTGCCAAACACAGCCACAGTGCATCCCAGCTGCACACGTGGTGCCTGATCCTTCCCCATCCCCACAATGCCACGCACTTCCTCCTGGAGCCCCTCCAGGGACAGGGATCTCCTGCCAGCCCGGAGTTGGTCTCCCAGCCCCCTCGTACCCAAGTTTTATGTGTGAGGGTGTTCCACATACCTAGATGGACTCCGAACGATGCCCCAGCCTTCCCCTTCCTGGGGTTGGTCAATTCCCAGACAGAGAATCCTTGGTGGGAAGGTGAGCTGGGCAAGGAGGCACTCTGGGAAGCAATATCCATGTGCTGAAGCTGCCACATCCTTGTTCTGCTGGCTCACTAATCCCTCTCTGGCACAAGGCGGAGAGGGGCAGAACAAAATGAACAAACCCCAAGCTGCCATGAGCACCTAAAGGATGGGGAGCCCATCTCTTGTCCCTGTGAACATCCCAGTGGTGCTTACCAGCTCTGGGCCTTGCTCAGCCCTCTTCCCCTTGCTTCCTGATCAGCCTGAGGAGCTCTCAGAGCAGACTCAGGAGAGGCTGCTGTCTGGAAGGCCATTGCCTAGCTGATTGGGGTGCCTGGGATAACTTGTGCTTCAGTTTCTCCTCATTCTGCATCCCTGCAGTAGCTCAAGGGGAACTGGAGACTGAGTCCAAGCTAAAAATTCTAAGATTTTATATCAAAACTTGTCATGGTTTTCAGACTTGCTGCTGTTCAGGATTTCCTCTTGCATGAGTTTGTGACGAGTCTCACAGGGGTCTGAGGATGTCAGGGAAGAGATGAGGATCTGACTCCAGTTTCAGAAAGGCTGAGTTATTATTTTATGATATATATTATTAAAACTATACTAAAAGAATAGAAGAAAGGATTTCATCAGAAGGCTGGCTTAAGAATAGAATAAAAAGGAATGGATAACAATAAGGCTTTGTTGGGCTGGACAGAGTCGCAGCACTGAACTGGTGATTGCCATTAATTAGAAAAAACAGCACATGCAGAACCAATCACGAGATGGCACCTGTTCATTTCCCACAGCAGCAGATAACCATTGGTTACATTTTTTCCTGAATGCTCTCAGTTCTCGGAACAAAAATCCTAAGGAAAGGATTGTTCCATAGAAAGATTGTCCTGTGACGACAGTGAGATCTGTATCCGCTTTTGGGGCTGCGTGCACGTGGTTGATCTCCCATTTCCATGTTGTCCATGACCACTGTGAGCTTTTTTGGGGTCCTCATAAAGCTTCCTTGGGCCTGGAAACCAGCTTTGCGCCTTTAATTGGGAAAATCAGTGGACAATGGCACATGGTCATGTGAGACAGCAAGTCTTAACTTTTTCCCTTTTTTCCAACTGTTTGGCTTGAAAAACATAATTTCTGCTTGTAAATACCCTGGGGAAAGGGTGATGGGTGTCCCTGGGGATGTGGTAAGGTCACAAAGCAGCTCGTTTCCTTCCAACACCAGGCCGGTGGCTGTGCCCTGCCACTCACAGTGTTCCCAGTGCTCCTGGAGTGCTCTTGGCAATGGCATCGTGGGCAATGGGCTATTTTAGGGCTGGGATTTTTGGGTGCAATCTCCAAAGCAGTTCAGCACCTGCTCAGAACAGAGAGGGCAAGCCAGGGGTGAGCGTTTCTGGTACTGCCTGGGGTGGGTGTGATGGGGAAAGTTCTTGCTCCAGGCTTTCATCACCTCCCCATTGGCCTTGGAAATCCTTTTTCAGTACCTTTTTAAGGAATTCCTAATTAGCACAACTCGCTTTCTTGCAGCATGAAGGATGCCTGCTGGACTGACATCCCTGAGACAGCCAGAGCTCGAGCTGACACCTCTGGCTGATATCAGGGCCTTTAGGAGTCAGTGGTTTTACAACAAAGTTGTTGTTGTTACTTCTTTAGCACAGGTGGGCCAGAAACCCTGACACTTGCCAAGTGGCCAGGAGATCCCTGTCCTCCTGGGGGGCTCCCAGGGAAGTGCTGGCAGTTTGTGGGCGATGGGGAAGGATCAGGCACCACGTGTGGCAGCTTGGAGGATGCCAGCTGTGGCTGTGTTTGTCAGCAGGGGGCTCCATGCTTGCCTGGAATTTTGATTCGCCTGCCCATGTCCACCATCCCAGACTGGGTGGGTGAGTGACGCCGGAGACGCGCGCGCAAAAAAACCCAACAGTTTAAATGTCCTTTAAAAACACAAGAAAGTGGTGAACGAGGTGGAGAAGGAACCCAAAAAATAAGAAATGTGTATGGAAAATGTGTGGAGCAGCAATCAATTTATTCAGCACACGGCCAGGGAAGGAAAAAAGAGCTTGGAAGGTGACAGGTGGTCCTAGACCAATGGCAGAGGGTGGAACTGGATGATCTTCAAGTCCCTCAGAGCTGCCCAGCAGGGTCAGGGTACAGCACAGCTGGTCCCCCTCCTTGCACACCCAAAACAGGAAACCCCAACAGATCTGACCTGCCCAGAGGCCAAAGGCCAGAATCCCCCAAAAACCCACATTTTAAGTATTGTTAAAAGCTACAAGATAGTTGGTTGAAAAGCGGTTGGAGGCGAAAAAAAAAAGAAAGAAATGTGTTGAAATTGTGAAGCAGCATCCAATTATTTATTTCAGCAAGGGCCAGGGAGGAAAGCAGAGCTTGGAAGGTGGAAGGTGTCCCCTGCCTGGAGATCTTCAAAGCGTCCCTTCCACCCAACCACCTGTGCATATCCTGGGCTGAGCAGCAGGAGTTACTGAAACCGGGGAAAAAGAGGATGGAGAAATGTTTTTGGAGGATGAAAGGGATGTAGAATGGAAAGCCAAACATGAATGGGGAGCAAGAAGGGTTTGCAAGGACACAGAGTCGCTGAGGGATATCCGCAAATCAGAACAGCACCTCTGGAGCGACAGAACATGAGGAATCCTCGAAGCTGTTGGGAATACCTGTGCAGGGAACTCTGGAAGAGATCACACTAATGGGCGCCTGGAATGAGGCACGAGGAAACACTGCGATGGAAGGGACAGAGATGAAAGACCCTCAGGAACACAGGGGGAATCGCGAGGACACAAGGGGAGCGACATCCAGGGGAGAAAGGGACCTCACCCAGATCGAGAACATCAGAGCATGTGTGGGACACCTGGAATGAAGGTACCTGGAGTGGAGCACCAGTGAAGGGCATCCACGAGGAGAATGGACCCAGGGGGAACATCTGATGGAAAGGACACCATGGAGATGGAAGGGGACACCATGGAGATGACAGGGGACACCATGGAGATGGAAAGGGACACCAGGAGATGGAAGGACCACCCAAAGCATGGAAGGAAAAAATGAGGAACCGGAGAAGGGCACCGGGATGGGAAGGGAGCACCTGAGATGGGGAAGGGAACCTGGAGGGAAGGACACCGATGGGGACCAGGATGGAAGGACACCAGGGTGGAGGACACTGGACTGGAAGGGACAGCTGCATGGCACCAGGAGATGGAAAGGGACACCGGAAGAATGGAAGGGACACCAGGAGATGGAAGGGACATTCACTGGAGATGGAAAGAGGACACCCAGAGAGACCATGAGGAGGGGACACCAGAGGATGGAAGGGACCTTAACCTGGAAGGGACCCATGGAGGACACTGAAGTGGACACAGGACACTGCAGAGGGAAACACCGGAGATTGGAGCAACTCCTGTGTGGAAAAGCATGGTTCAGAGGCAAGCTGCTCACAAAAGGGGGGTGAAGAGAAGCCCCCCATCTTCTCCAGAAGAAACATAAGGAACGGAGCAGGAGCAAAGCTCCAAGGTCCCAGCACCCCTGGGGGGAATCTCACCTTCCCTCTCCCCTGCCCAGAAGGGCTTTGCCTCCACACTGGAGGATGCAGCTTGGACCATGCAGCAGACAGCAGTGGGCCAGCCACAGCGCTTGTGACAGACCAACTAATTAAGAATTTTAGTGACAAATTCTGAATGCTTTTTATAACTCTCTGGGAGGAGCACAAGGCAAATCCCTGCCCACACTGAGCATCCTGGGATGAGCAAAGCCACCTTGAGGCTGCAAATAAACACATCCAAACAATCCTTTCCCATCAATATTTAAACACACAAACTGACCAGGCACAGGAGAATTCCTGAGCACCCGCCTAATCAAGGGCTGACACTGAAGTTGCCCCTTCCAAAGGAGAGGATCACACAGCTTCCCAGCTTCACCTGGACACGTTTGGGATGCTGCAGGTGTTCAGCTGTGACAGACAAACAATGCTCCTCTCTTACTACTCGTCAGCATTGCTTTGACACTTCATAATACAGAGCTGCCACTCCCAGCTTCGGCTGCTAATAGAGCTCAGCCCAACAGCAGCGATGAAAGCTCAGAGAAATTCCTGGCCTGATTTATGAGCCAAACTGTCCGTGACTGGAGGAAATCAGGTGGCAGAAGGCTGAGTAATAGTTGGGCATTCCAACGTGGCCTTGGCCAACAGAGGGAACGGCACGCTGCTCCAGCCATGAGATCTAAAACCCAGCCTCAAGAGGGAGACGGCCCAAGCACCAATAAGCAGGAGAAACATACCAGGACAAGAACCCAAAGACCCCACTACCAATACACCCAGAAGCACAGCAAACAATATTACAGCTATTACCTTATTCTTATTTTAAAATTAATATCATAAGAAAGAAAGCAATATCTCCTTTCTCCAGCACTACACAACCCCCACCAATACACCTCACACACCAAAACATAATACAAAGTAAAGTGAGGACAAAAACACCACACCAACAAAATATGCGAGACAGACACCAAAATGACAAGCTGAGAGGGCCCTGGGGAGTTTTTCATCCCAGGCAGGGGTGAGCTGCCAAGCCCAGCCCACATCCCACATCCCAACAATCCCACATCCGCACATCCCACATACCACATCCCACATAACACCACCACAACACCGAACAAAAACGGCAACAATAAATAAATAAAAACATAAAAAAAAAAAATACAAAATCACACACAAAACCCAAAAAACACATTAAAACCTACCATCCCACTAAAGCCCCCTAAGCATTGCAATTAAGAGCCTTTTATCCCTCTCCCATCAATGCCCTTTGCAAGTGCACTGAGAGATGAAATGGAGCAGGAACAAAGGCACTTGGCTGCAAACATTCCAGCATCCCTGTGGCATCAACCACGGTCTCCTTCTAGCTGAGGAATCTATTTCTCCTAGGGAAAAAGGGCTCCCCACACAATGGCCATTACTCCACCTCCTTTTCTGTTTCCAGGTGTGTGCAAAGCTTCCCAGCCCCAAGCACTGCCCAGACCACAACCCCCTGTGACCCTGAGTGAATCTTGAAAATAAAATTTTGGGAGCATTTAACAGACAGCAAACCAGCTTGTTCAGGGTGAGACCTGCTCAGACCTGGCCAGCCCTCTAGCGAGCTGGAAAACCCCAGACTCACCCAGGACTAAACTGTGCAAACTGGAAAACAGCCAGGCTCACCCAGTTATAACTCGGAAAAAACACCAGACTCACCAGGAACAATACTGGTGCAAACTGGGAAAACAACCAGACTCACCCAGTAACAAACTGGAAAACACCAGAACTCACCCAGAGAACAAACTGGTGCAAACTGGAAAACACCCAGACTCACACCAGTAACAAACTGGTGCAACTGGAACACCAGACTCACCCATACACACTGCGTGCCTCAGCACCCACTCATTCCCATCCTGGGTGCTCCCAAAGCTGAGGGAGGCGAGCACAAGGGGAAACAACCCAGCTGTGGGCACTCCCTGAGCCCTGCTGGCAGGCTGCAAGTGTCAGATAGAGGAGAAGATCCCTGCTCTTGTAATTTAGTGCTGGAAATCCTCCATCCTGAGAAAGGCAATCCCCACCACCATGGCCATTACTCCAATCCCCCTTCCTCGTTTCCCAGATTCTCCTTGAAGTTGAAAGGCAAAGCTCCAAGCCCCACCACTGCACAGAAACAATCCCAATGACCTGAGTGATCTTTGCAGAATTGAATTTTTGGGAGCATATTAAAAGACAGCAACCAGGCTGTTCAGGTGAGACCTGCTCAGACTGGCTCAGCCCGTCTAGGGCTGGAAAAACCAGAACTCACCCAGTAAACAAACTGGTGGCAAACTGGAAAAACCCAAGGCCTCACCCAGTTACAAACTGGGTGGCACAAAACTGGAAAACACCAGACTCACGCAGAACAAACTGGTGCACCAACTGGGAAACACCAGAACTCACCCCAGAACAAAACTTGGTGCAAAAACTGGAAAACACCAGACTCCACCCAGTTCACAAACCAGTGCAAACTGAAAACACAGACTCAACCCAGGAACAAACCTGGTGCAAAACTGGAACACCGAACACACCAGGAACAACTGCGTGCACAAACTGGAAAAACCACCAGACTCACCCAGGAACAAACTGGTGCAGAACTGGAAACACCAGACTCAACACAGTTACAAACTGGTGCAAAACTGGAAAACACAGACTCACCCAGGAACAACTGGTGCAAACTGGAAAAACACCAAAACTGAAAACCACCAGACTCACACCAGTTAACACACTGGTGCTCCAGGGCACCCACTCATCCATCCTGGTGCTCCCAAAGCTGAGGAGCGGAGCACAAAGGGAACAACCCCAGCTATGGGTCAGCTCCTGAGCCTGCTGGGGCTGCAAGGTGTCAAGAATGAGAAGGAGAAGATCCGCTCCATGTAATTAGGTGTGTAAAATCCTCCTGCCGCATGCCAGGGCCTAATCAGGCTGTAATTCAGTAATCTCGTTAGGGCTGTGGCAGGAGGGGAGGGAGGGAGGAATGTCCAGGTGGCAGAGCTCAGCTCCCAGAGCCCAAGCATGCCACCAGATGCCTGTCCCAGGAACCCTTTCCTGTGGCCCAGAGCGGCAGCGGATTGCCAACCCTCTGGAAAAGCCCCTGTGCCCCCTGAAACAACCCGCTGGCACTCCCCAACCCTTCAGCCTGGTGGCTCTGAACTGTTCAGGGCATTGGCACTCCATCCCGGTGTCACCAGGGCCTGGGAGGTGACAAAACCCCACCAGGCTGAGCCCAGCAATGCTTCGCTGCGCCTTCCAGATCCAGGGAATAAATCCTCCACAGCAGAAGCTTCCCTCCACACAAAAAGGAAAATATGGAAAACATCCAAGTGCGGATATTTTCTTTGGAGAAATCAGCTGGATAGCACAGCAGAGGCAGTGGCAGCCACTTCCCGTGCTAGACACAGGACTGAGGCTGGGAAACTGCCAATTCCTCTTCCTGTCCTTAAAAGGAAAAAGGAAGTATTGCTTTCACTGGAATCTTTCTATGTTTTAAACCTCAGGGCCAAAATCCAGTTGAGTCCAGCACAAACTGGCACAGGGAGAGGGGCTTGAGTGTGGGCTCCTCAACAACCTGGCACCTCAAAGCCCTTCCTGCCCTGGTTTTGGGGACAGTGTCACTGGGTGACTTGGAAACACTCCACACCCTGCTCTAATGGGATGGATGGTAATGGAATCAACAGAATTAATGGCCCTCCTGTAGAAATCCATCTTCCTTCCCAACCACTTGGCTCTCCCTGGTGGCTTTGGGAGTTTGCCAAGAGAGCTCCAAAGCCCTCCCTGCCTCATGCTCCTTATGTGCCCACAGCCACACTTCTGGGTTATCTTCCCAAGTTATCTGCAAAAACTATTTCCTAACTGGATATTAACCCAGGCTTGCTTGGTGGTGGCCAGAGTGATTGTCCAGGATTCCAGCAAGGAGGCTACCGAAACACCTTTTCCTGGCAAAGGGCAGGAGGAACTGCTGGGCCTGGGAGCAGCAGTGAATTGAGCCACCGGTGTCTCCTGCGCTCAGCTCTGGCTTTCACAAACCCAATCATGTCAGGAAAAGGAAAGAAAATAAAAATCTCCCCCAAGCAACAGCTAAAACCGATAAGTGAGACACACGGTGCCCACCCGGGAGGCAAATGAAATATAATGGGCAGCTTTGGTGCTTTTTGGGTCACCCCCCCCCCCCCCCTATAAAAAAAAGCTCTGTGATAATTTCTTTGTGTGACCTTGTTTTTCACTTTGGTTCCTGGGGCAGGCGGGATTTGGAGGGAGAATGGCTCTACAGCCCCATGGTCCTCTGCTCTGGCAGGGCTGGGAAGCAGACCATCAGAGAGCAGGAGGAGCCCAGGAGGCTCACGTGCAGGAAAAAAAGTGAAAACCACCGGGAACCTCTGGAGAGCACACGATTGGTGTTATGCCATTCCTAGCAGGTAACGGGACAGAGCCTCCTCCCCCAAATCCAAGCATGTGAGCACGCTCTGCACTGTAAATTTAAATTACGGCAGTGAGCTAATGAGGGTGCTACGTTAAAGCATTCCCAGCTCTTCCGAACTGAAGATAAGGACCTCCTGGCTGCCTGTGCTCGCTCCTGCCTTGGTTGTTGTTATTCCACCATTTCATTCCCCTGGAGGCTGCGCTCCTTCCACCACGAGACCAATGTAGGCAGAAGCTTTGCAAAACCTAGGCCTGTGTTTAGGATAACGACGGGAATGAGTGTGCAGAAAGCCGGGATAAATTCCGGGGATGCCACATGCTCCGGAAAGCAGCATTCAACGCGTGCCACCACCCTGGGTCGGCCCGAGGCGGATGGAGATGCTCACGAGTGGGCTGAGGCTCCTGCGGGAGGGCAGAGGGATATGCGGGGAGACACACCTAATGCCCAACAGCCAGGAAGTGGCTGCTAAATGGGCTATTTTTGCCCGAAAAAGGGCGCTCGCAGCCCCGTTCCCGGCGCCCCGCAGCACGGCAAGCCGTACCCATCCACTGCCGGCGCCGGCGGCCCGGACCCTGCTGAGCTCGGGCACCGACTCCCGCAGCGGGCGTGAATGAGCGCCAGTCTGCCCGCACGACAGACTGAACAGGTCTGCCCTAACCAATCGCTGCCCGGGACGCTGCCGCAGCGCCAATCAGACGCACGCAAGGGGCGGGGCGCCTTCTCACTTCCCGGCCGTTCCTTCGCCTCAATGGGCCCGGCCGCCGCCGGGCACGCGGTCCCGGCCGCCGCTCACACTCCCGTTAAGAGCCATGCTCCGCCTCGTTCTCGCAGTCGCTGCAATGCTACGTGGTCGTTCTCCTCTGCCGCCGGCCGCGAAGGCCTCGCCGGTGCCGCTCACTGCTGTCTCACTGTCGTTCCGCCATCTGAACGGGGCCTCCGCGCGTGCGCGCCACCGCAACAAAGGCGCCGCGATTGGCGGCGGGCCGTGAGGCATGCCGGGAGTGGTTAGTCCGCGGTGGGCTGCGGGGGCGGGCTGCGCCGGGGCGACCAATCCCGTCAGGTCTCCTGGTGGCGTCCAGGGGCCGGGCCGTCCGGTAAAAGGTGGACGGACTCCTATCACAACCGGGCCAAGCCTCGTGGCATGCCCCGGCGACGGAGAGCCGGGCGGCCCGTTCCCCGCTGAAGCCGCGGTGCTTCGCGGTCTCCACCCGCGAGGGATGGGAGGGATGCTTGAGGGATGGGTCGAGTCTAATGAGGGCGGCGCTGATTGGCTGGGAGAGAGACGCCCCGCTTCCCGCCAGCCAATGGAGCGAGACCCGCGAGCGGTAGAAGCCGGGCGGAGGGTGAGTGTGAGGGGCGGCCCAATGGCGGTGCGCCGCGGGGTCGGTCACGGTGTTGTGGCGGCGGCTCTTTTCCTCGCCATGGACGATTATGTCTTCCCTTTTGCTGCAGCTTCCTCCCGGCCAAAACA
>NDFG01000073.1:589143-608695 GCA_002167245.1 Sporophila hypoxantha | reverse complement strand
GGCTTTGCCTCTGGGCAGGTCAGATCTGTGGGGTTTCCCTGTTTTGGGGTGCAAGGAGGGGGACAGCTGTGCTGTACCCTGACCCTGCTGGGCAGAGCTGAGCCATGTGCTGGCAGCTGGCAGAGCTCTCCTGGCCCTGCTCCTTCCCCTCAGACCTGCTCCAGCCTCTCCAGGACTGCATCTCCCCCTGAACCTGAGTGTCTCAGAGGCTCCCAGCTCCCCCATAATGTTGAATTCTCCTGTGTCAGGTCATTCCATGCAGGATCACAAGATCATCATCATCATCATCATGAGCTGCCCTCTGCCATGCTGGGAGCAGGAACCTCTCCTGGGTTTTGGCACCTAGGAATGCCAAACAAAGGCCAGGCAGTGAGTGGAAAAATTGGACGCAAAAGCCAGGCTCAGTGAGGGGAAAAACTGGGAAGCAAGAAGCCAAGGGCTCATGAGGGGATAACGGGAGCAAAAGCCAGGCTCAGTGAGGGGCCGAAAACTGGAGCAAAAGCCAGGCTCAGTGAGGGGAAGAACTGGAGCAAAAGCCAGGCTCTAGTTGAGCGCGGAAAACTGGAGCAAAAGCCAGGCTCAGTGAGGGGGAAAAACTGGAGGCAACAAGCCAGGCTCAGTGAGGGAAAGGAGGAAACACTGAGGAAACGACAAATACGCCAGCTCAGTGAGGGGGAAAACTTGGAGCAAAATGCCAGGCTCATGCAGGGACTAAAGCTGTGAGGAAAAGCCAGGCTCAGTGAGGGAAAGACTGGGAGCAAAAAGCCAAGGCTCAGTGAGGGGGAAAAACCTGGAGCAAAAGCCAGCCATGTGAGGCGACAACCTGGAAGCCAAAAGCCAGGCTCATTGAGGGGACATAAGAGCTTGGAGCAAAAGCCAGGCTCAGTTGAGGGCGAAAGAAGCTGGAGCAAAAGCCAGGCTTTCATTGCAGTGGGAACAAAGCTGGAGCAAAAGCTGAGGCCTCAAGGAGGGGTTTACACCAGCAGGCTGTTTTGGGGGATGAATGATAATGATGATGATCTGGATGTCCAGGCTGCCCTGCAGCTCTGGAAGGAGCAGCTGTGCCCTGCTGTGGGCACTTCCCACCCTGCTCTCCCAGAGATTTGCTCCTCACTCTCAGTTTTCCAGCTCCAGCATAACAATATGGTAATTTCTCAATAAACAGCCTCATCTCCCCAGAGCATCACCTCTGRAGGTGAGGTGACACTTGGCACTGTGTCACCACCTCTCTGTGGTGCCTGACCCTGCTCTGGGGCCTCATCCCTGYGGRTGGACCTGTYTTTTGTGCTTCCACATCCATCCTTGGGCTTGGAAAAGAGGAAAAAGCCAAAGCTGAGCATGCCACCACTCCACAGGGTGGGTTTGGGCACGGGTGGCAGAGCAGGGATGTGGTCACCTGCAGCACAGGGCACAGTGCCACTGCCCAGCACACCTGTGGGGTGGGAGCTGTTGGTGCTGGTCCCTTTTTGGGGGCTCCCAGGGAGTTCTGTGCCATGGGGTGTGCACAGAATATTCCCCTTCCTGGAGGCTTGGACTCAGCAGGAGCCTGCATTTTCTTTAGAGTGCCTCAGAAACCAACCAAATGTTGTCCCAAAAGAAAACCCCAAGGCTCCAATGATGTTTCTTTTGTTCCTCAGGGGCCTGAGTCCAGCAAATGACAGCGGAGCCAAAAAGAAGAAAAAGAAACCCAAAAGGAAGAAAGAGAAGGGAGGAGGAGACCAGGCTGACCAGGCTCAGGACCAGCCAGTGAAGGTGAGCACCCCCTTCCCAGAATCCTGGCCCCTCCCAAAKCCCTCCACTGTTACTGAGGCCAAGGAAAGAGTTSCCAGCCCTGGTTTGAGGCACTTGGTTGCTCAAAAAACTTCAGATTTCGAGTGATTTCTCCACGTGTGGGAATTCTGTTGGTGCAGAAGGTGTTTGCAGAGCCCTCCAGGGATAGTGCAGTCCTTGGCTGGATATCTCAGCCAGTTCCAGGGTCAGACTGGCACCTCCAAGTGATTCTTCCCAGACAGCAGCTGCCTGTCACAGGCAGGAGCTGCCACTGCCAGGTGAGCCCTGCCCTCAGCAGCACAGAGGGGACATCTGGTGGTGTTGYTTTTTTCCTTGATGATCCCAAGAACAGCAGCTGGGGAGAGCAGGGTCTGTTTTATCCCTCTGGGCTTTGCCTGATCCTGTCCAGCAGCCAGGGATTCAGGATGGGACACACAGGGTTTGATCCTCCTGGCCCTCTTGTCCCCTCTGGTCCTYTGGCAGAGGGGACACATCAGCAGAGGCTGTTTTCTGTCCAAATATTTTGAATATTTTGTCCATCTGACACTGCAGAGCTTTAAARTGGGGCTTTGTGTTTTTCAAACTGAATTCCTCAGGGATCAGAGAGGAGCTGGGGTTGGGAATTCAGTGCAGAGCCATCCACCCTGAGGAAGAGGAGGATGAAAGTGTCTTTCATCTTGACTCAACCTCTCTGCCTTGTCCCAATCCCTGGTGTCCAGGGACTCCTCTGGAAGCTGCAGTTTGTGGATACAGATCCAGTTTAGAGGGAGGAGGCTGAACAGTGAGAGAAAAGCCACTGAAAGCATCRCAAGTGCTGGGTGTGGGCTGCTCCATCTGTCTCTGCAGGATGGCAGGTGGGGAGGTTTGCTCCTGGGGCTCACAGCACCCACTTCAAGCATTTTTCAGAAATTTCTGCCATCCCCTTTGTCCTGGGAGTGCCTGGAACCAGATCTAGGTGAGGGGCAGGTGGCCTGTCAAGGACTGAGTTTGGGAAGGGAGGTTCCTGCCTGCTCTCCATGACAGGATCAGCTCCACATTCCCCTGAGGAGGAGCCCTGCTGGCTCACTTTACTCATTTTGTCTTTCCACCCTCCTTCTGTGCCCTCAGGTGAACTCTTTACCTGCTGAGAGGATCCAGGAGATTCAAAAAGCCATCGAGCTCTTCTCTGTGGGTCAGGGACCTGCCAAAACCATGGAGGAAGCCAGCAAGAGGAGCTACCAGTTCTGGGACACACAGCCAGTGCCCAAGTTAGGTATGTGCAGCCCCTTGATGTCCTGTGGGCCCTGGGGGAGGCCCTGTGGTCCCCAGGAAGCCCTCAGAGAAGCCTGGAGATGCTGATCTGTGGCCACRAGGTGAGTCCCTGCCTGGCCTGGGCTTCAAAGGCACCAAAACCACTTCTCCACCATTCAGCAYCGTGGGCCAGGTGGGTGGGGAGGGRCTGAAGAGCTGTGCAAGCACTTRAGGGGGTACAGAGGGACAAGGAAGCCCTTCAGACATCTCACCTGATACCTCCTGCATTTGTGCATCCCTTAATCCCAGGCCTGGTCTGGGTCTCAAATCACCCAGGGCAGCCAGAGCAATGTCCTGGGTCCCAACAGGTCTCCTCCAGCCAGGTCTCAGAAGCTCTTGGAGATCTATTTCACACCCAGGATAGCTCAGCTACCCTAGAAAGCATCAAATCAGCAGGATGGCTTCTGTGGTAGTGTTGGAAAATAAAAAAGTTTTAATAAAAGGCAAAATAACAAAACTCTTTACAGAGAAAAACCGAGCCAGGTGCAAGAGGTTCTTGCTGCTGGTAAAACACCTCACAAAAGCCATTAGTTCCTTTGCTCTCTTCTTTCTCTAGTGAATTGCTCAGGCAGGGCTTTTTGGCTCCTGTCCAATTGGCCATCCTTAAGTTTGAGGTGAAGTCCCCCAGGTCCTATGAGGTGAAGTCCCCCAGGTCCTATGAGGTGTCTTTTTCACTAACTGAGGAAAGAAACTTCTGAGCTTTTTTCCTATTTAAGGGGACAAAAGACAGTTCTGTCACTCTGTCAGCAAGGGCCACACTCCTACAGAAGTTCTCTGCTGTGTGAGGCCTCCACAACACCTCAGTCTCACGTCTCCCACCCCTGCAGTGGCACACAGGGATTGTCACTCCACCCACCCAGTCTGGGAGGTGACAATGGGCAGGGAATCAAAACTTCCAYGGCAAGGCTGGAGCCCCCTGGCTGYCCAAACACAGCCACAGCTGCATCCTCCAGCTGCACACGTGGTGCCTGATCCTTCCCCATCCCCACAATGCCAGCACTTCCCTGGGAGCCCCTCCAGGGGACAGGGATCTCCTGCCAGCCCTGGAGTTTGGTCTCCCCAGCCCTCTGTACCCAAATTTTGTGTGAGGTGTTACCACATCCTATGGACTCAAAGTTATCCAGCTCTCCCCTTCCTGGGGGTTGGAGATTCCCAGACAGAGATCCTTGGTGGGGAAGGTGAGCTGGGGCAGGGAGCAGCTCTGGGAAGSAAATCCAGTGCTGAGCTGCCACATCCTTGTTCTGCTGGGCTCACATCCCTCTCTGGCACAGGCAGGAGAGGGGAAGAACAAACATGAACAAACCCCAAGCTGCCATGAGCACCTAAGGATGGGGAGCCCCATCTCTTGTRCCCTGTGAACATCCCAGTGGTGCTTCCAGCTCTGGGCCTTGCTCCAGCCCTTCCCCTTGCTCCTGACAGCCTGGAGGAGCTCTCAGAGCAGACCTGCCAGGAGAGCTGCCTGTCTGGAAGGCTCATTGCCAGGCTGATTGGGGTGCCTGGGATAACTTTGCTTCAGTTTCTCCTCATCTGCATCCCCCAGAGCTCAGGGGAACTYGAGACTGAGTCCAAGCCTACAATTTCCTAGATTTATCCAAAACTTGTCATGGTTTCAGACTTGCTGCTCTTCAGGATTTCCCTTCATGAGTTGTGACAGTGTTCACAGGGGTCTGAGGATGAGGGAAGAGATGAGGATCTGACTCCAGGTTTCAGAAAGCTGATTTATTATTTTATGATATATATTATATTAAAACTATCCTAAAAGAATAGAAGAAAGGATTTCATCAGAAGGCTGGCTAAGAATAGAATAATAAGGAATGGTAACAAAGGCTTGTGGCTGGGACAGAGTCCAAGCCAGCTGAGTGTGATTGGCCATTAATTAGAAACAACCACATGAGACCAATCACAGATGCACCTGTTGCATTCCACAGCAGCAGATAACCATTGGTTACATTTTGTTCCTGAGGCCTCTCAGCTTCTCAGGAGACAAAATCCTAAGGAAAGGATTTTCCATAAAAGATGTCTGTGACAATGAGTCTGTATCCCTTTTGCTGCAGTGCAGTGTTTGATCCCCATTCCATGTTGTCCACACCACTGTGAGGCTTTTTTGGGTCTCAAAANGACCAATCACAGATGCACCTGTTGCATTCCACAGCAGCAGATAACCATTGGTTACATTTTGTTCCTGAGGCCTCTCAGTTTCTCAGGAGAAAAAATCCTAAGGAAAGGATTTTCCATAAAAGATGTCTGCGACAGTGAGTCTGTATCCCTTTTGCTGCAGGTGCAGTGTTTGATTCCCATTCCATGTTGTCCACACCACTGTGAGGCTTTTTTGGGTCTCAAAAGCTTTCCTGGGGGCACCAATCTTGGCTTTAAGTTGGGAAAATCCCAGTGACATGGCACATGGTCATGTGAGACAGCAGAGTCTTACATTTTCCCTTTTTTCCAACATGTTTGGCTTGGAAAACATCATTTCTGCTTGGGAAAACCCTGGGGAAAGGGTGGAAGGTGTCTCCTGGGGAGTGGGAGGCACAAAGCAGCTCGTTCCTCCCAACACCAGGCTGGTGGCTGTGCCCTGGCCACTCACAGTGTCCCAGTGCTCCTGGAGTGCTCTGGCACATGGCATCGTGGGCATGGGGCTATTTAGGGCTGGGATTTTTGGGGRCAGATCTCCAAACAGTTCAGCACCTGCTCAGAACAGAGAGGGCAGCCAGGGGTGAGCGTTTCTGGGAGCTGCCTGGGGTGGGTGTGATGGGGAAGTTCTTGCTCCAGGCTTTCATCACCTCCCCATTGCTTGGAAACCTTTTCAGTYCCTTTTTAAGGGAATTCCTAATTAGCACAACTCGCTTTTCTTGGCAGCAGTGAAGTGATGCTGCTGGACTGACATCCCTGAGACAGCCAGAGCTCGAGCTGACACCTCCTGGCTGAATCAGGGCCTTTAGGAGTCAGTGGTTTTACAACAAAAGTTGTGTTGTTCACTTCTTTAGGCACGGTGGGCAGGAAACCCTGACACTTGCCAAGTGGCAGGAGATCCCTGTCCCCTGGAGGGGCTCCCAGGGAAGTGCTGGCATTGTGGGGATGGGGAAGGATCAGGCACCACGTGTGCAGCTGGAGGATGCAGCTGTGGCTGTGTTTGGTCAGCCAGGGGGCTCCAGCCTTGCCTTGGAAGTTTTGATTCCCTGCCCACTGTCACATCCCAGACTGGGTGGGTGGAGTGACAATCCCTGTGTGCCACTGCAGGGGTGGGAGACGTGAGACTGAGGTGTTGTGGAGGCCTCACACAGCAGAGAACTTCTGTAGGAGTGTGGCCCTTGCTGACAGAGTGACAAAACTGTCTTTTGTCCCCTTAAAAAGGGAAAAAGCTCAGAAGTTTCTTTCCTCAGTTAGTGAAAAAGACACCTCATAGGACCTGGGGGACTTCACCTCAAACTTAAGGATAGCCAATTGGACAGGAGCCAAAAAGTCCTGCCTGAGCAATTCACTAGAGAAAGAAGAGAACAAAGGAACTAATCACTTTTGTGAGGTGTTTTACCAGCAGCAAGAACCTCTTGCACCTGGCTCAGTTTTTCTCTGTAAAGAGTTTTGTTATTTTGCCTTCTATTGAAACTTTTTTATTTCCAACAGTACCACAGAAGCCATCCTGCTGATTTGATGCTTTCTAGGGTAGCTGAGCTATCCTGGGTGTGAAATAGATCTCCAAGAGCTTCTGAGACCTGGCTGGAGGAGACCTGTTGGGACCCAGGACATTGCTGTGGCTGCCCTGGGTGATTTGAGACCCTGGCAGGAGGCTCAGAGACCTTGGCACGGAGTCACAGACACCTGTGCCTTCGATTTTAACCCATGGAAACAATTACCAACTTTGTGAGAAGATTCACAAGCCACAAGAGTTTGAGTAGAATGATAGTGAATTTGTCACAGGGTGAAAAAGCAGAATTTTGGGGATTTAGAAGACAAGATGAAGAAATCTGGGTGTGTCCTGTCCTTCTTCTCCTTCTTCTTGTCTTCCATCTTATTCTGGGATGGTGGCACTTTTGGATTGGTTTAGAGTGGAGACAGACTGTCTAACAGAGGTGATAGGTATTGGAAAATTATTGCAAATAAAGTACAGGTAGTTTTTAGTATAAAAAGTTAACACCATCCCAAGGGCAGGGACTGTGCCACAACCCAACCTGCTGGACAGATCTCAGCAGGTCAGAGAAAGAATGGAACAGGTAAGAGAAAATAAACCTTGAAAAGCAGAACTGATGAATCTCGACTTCTTCTTCAGTCACAGGGCTGGTAAAAGAGACTTTCTAACACCTCAGGGGTCATCTCTACCACAGAAACTCGAGAGAGACCCCTATTTCAAACATCTTTATGTCTCCCTGCTCTGTCTTACAGGAGAAGTGGTGAACACCCACGGCCCAGTGGAGCCAGACAAGGACAACATCCGCCAGGAGCCCTACACCCTGCCCCAGGGCTTCACCTGGGATGCCCTGGACCTGGGGGATAGAGGTGTGGTGAGTACAGGCAGCTCAGCACATTCATTTTGGAGTGTCTTGGGCYGCAGCTCAATGCTTGGGCTGTTGGAGATGGTTTTGGGGATGGAAAGGTGTCCTTCAGCACAGCAGGTGACTCTGTGGCTCTGTCACACCTTGGGCTTGCATGGGTCTGACTCCCCCCACTGCAGTTCCATCCTACACTGGGCAGCTCAGCCTGGTTTTTCCAAGGATGCCTGAAGCTTMGAGTTCTGTGAGAACCCCCTTTAGAGCATGTCCCACCTCCCTGGGAGGTGACACAGGGCTTYCCTCACCACCGGCCTCCTCCTATCCACTGTCATAAATCACACTGCTCTACATAAC
Organism: Sporophila hypoxantha; assembly: GCA_002167245.1. Classification (NCBI taxonomy): domain Eukaryota; kingdom Metazoa; phylum Chordata; class Aves; order Passeriformes; family Thraupidae; genus Sporophila; species Sporophila hypoxantha. Next base: position 600,797 of record NDFG01000073.1, on the reverse strand, counting down.
CTCACCCTCATTAAACCCTACACTCCTCACTATCCTGGCTARCCTCTCAGCAGCCCTGGGAGGATGAATAGGACTCAACCAAACACAAATCTGAAAAATCCTGGCCTTTCCTTCCATCTCCCACCTAGGCTGAATAGCAATCATTATCATCTACAACCCTAAACTCACCCTCCTCAACTTCTACCTATACATTATAATAACTGCAGCCGTTTTCCTCACCCTAAACACAATCAAAGTCCTAAAGCTATCTACCCTAATAACTGCATGGACCAAAATTCTMTGTCCTGCTGCTCCCCTGCTCTGTGTGACACTGCTCCAGCACCCCGCAGCAGGGGCATGGCTGCACATGGTGCCCCAGTGCTGTGGCCACACCTTCAGTGCTCAGGGTCCTGTCTGGGGGCAGCTGATGGCTGAGTAAACTCCTTAACCTGAGTGTTCTCTGCTGCAGCTGAAGGAGCTGTACACTCTGCTCAACGAGAACTACGTGGAGGATGATGACAACATGTTCCGCTTCGATTACTCGCCCGAGTTCCTGCTGTGGTGAGTGGCACCAGCACTGCACAGCAGGGCTGTGGGATGCTGACAAGCCTGATCCCCGTGACAGAGCTGCAGCTGCCTTTGCTTATGCCATCTCCCTTCTTCCTGAAATGTCCCTTCCCCATCTGTCCCTGTGTACGGTGTCCCAGGGACACGGTGAGAGGGGCTGTCACCAGCCCTGCCTGCCTCTGGCTCCTTTGAGATATGGGAGCTTAAAAGTGGAGTTTTCTCCTCTTTGGTTTGMTCCCTCAAGRGTTTGTGAAAATCCCAGTAGCTCCTCAGTGCCCTGGAGCTGTGGGATGAAGGCAGCTGCCAGCAGTTACCCTTGGAYTCCTGTTGCAGCAGAGCTGCTGTTTCCTCAGGGTGTTCCTAAATCCAGGAACAGATTTCCTCCTGTGTCCCTAGTGAGGACTGGCRGTGGGGTGCAGGAATTGCCCTGGATGATCCCTACAGTCCTTGTCACATCCCTGTCACTCTGTCATCCTCTTGCTGGCCAGCAGGGTGGGAGGCAGGAGCAGGTACACCAGGGACCATGGGTGTGTCCTGAGGTGTGTCCCCTCCCCAGGGCACTGCGTCCTCCAGGCTGGCTGCCCCAGTGGCACTGTGGGGTCCGAGTGGTCTCCAGCAAGAAGCTGGTGGGATTTATCAGCGCCATTCCAGCCACCATCCACATCTATGACACGTGAGTGCTGCTGCATTTCTCATCCTGCCCCTTGCTGGGGCTCCAGGAGTGCTCAGGGGCTCTGGCTCCATTGTCTTCCCCAGCACACACCTGCACCCTTCAGCTTTGGAGGTGTTTTGCTGCTTGGAGGGGAGGGTGGGGGATGTTTAAGGGTTATAAGGGATATTTAAGGGTTGGCAGGGAGGTTCTGGGCAGGGATATCTTGTAGTTAACCATTGTGAAGGCTGTGTTCCTCAARGAGGTGGGTTAACTTAGGGCTCTGGCTTGCAGAAATCATCCAGGGCTAGATGGAGATGTAGAATCATAGAGTATCCTGAGCTGGAAGGGCTCTCCAGGGATCATCCAGTCCAGATCTTAGCCCTGCACAGGGCAGCCCAGCAATCCACCCTGTCCCTGAGAGCATTGTCCAAACTCTRCTGCAGCTCTGGCAGCCTTGGGGCTGTGACCATTCCTTGGACAGGAGATTCCCTGGGCAGTGCCCAGCCACTCTCTGGGACAAGAACRMTTCTCTAATGTGCAACCWGAGCCTCCCCTGASACAGATTCAGACCATTTTCCCTGGGAATCCCTGGGTTACAGCTTAAGGGAGGGTTCTCCAAAACCAGCCCCTGCCCCTTCCCTGAGGTGTTGATTCCTCATTCCCTTGAAGGGGTTGGAGGTAGATTGCCCAAGGCGTTGGTCTGACCCTCCCAGGTCAGGACAGTCAAGCCTCATGCTCTGCATTGTTTCTTCCCCAAGAGAGAAGAAGATGGTGGAGATAAACTTCCTGTGTGTGCACAAAAAGCTGCGCTCCAAGCGGGTGGCTCCGGTTCTGATCCGTGAGATCACCAGGAGGGTGCATCTAGAGGGAATCTTCCAGGCTGTTTACACTGCAGGAGTGGTGCTGCCAAAGCCTGTGGGGACTTGCAGGTGAGTTCTGTGGCTCTCCCAAGATTTCTGTCTGCAGATCTTCCCTTCCTGTGCTCCCCTCTTCTCGGGTTGCTGTTGATAATTGCTGCCCCGAGATGTGCAGGATGTCTCTGCTTCGGCCCACACAACTGAAGAACGAGTCTGGTCTCTTCACTTTTCAGTCTTGAGGTTGTTTATTAATTCTTATCTATAAAATTTTCTTTCTGCCCAGCKGAGYTCTGCTCAGCAGGGCAGCCACAGGCACTCTGACCGCCCCCGYGGCYGTGTTGTCRTTTTATACTAKAAACTACGTAGAACATATTTACACTTACTTCCCAATACCTATCACCTATGTTAGACAGTGCACTTCTACTCTAAACCAATCCCAAAGTGCCAACATCACTGCAGAAAATGGAGAACAAGAAGAAGAAGAAAAAAGGCTGGACARGCCCAAGTTCCTCCATCTTGTCCCCATAACTCCCATACCAAAYATCCTAAAWTCTACATTTTCACCCTGTGAATATTTTGTTATTACACTATTCAAACCTGTGTGACTTTCAGGTCCTCATACAAAGTTGGCAACTTGCTCCAGGGGTCAAAATCAAATCCCCAGGTGRTCTGGGCAGCATGCCAGGGTCTCTGAGCCCCCCAGCYGGGTCCTCGGCAYRMCTGGACACCCGGAGGGATGCACTGAGTTCTGACACCCTCTGTGCCAGTGTGGGATTCCCCAGGAGAGTGATCCCAGCCCAGGTTGCTCCTCCCACACTGTCCTTCCAGGATTAAGTGCAGGGGCTTTGCTAAAGCTGCTCATGTAACACAGGAGAGGAGGCTTTGGCAGCAGAATCACTTCAGAYCTGTTGGGGAAGATGAAACAGGAAAGCCTTGTAAATATGATTGTCTGGCAAAAGATTTTGAGAATATAGAAACCATAAGCGAGATTGAAATGAAAGCAAGCTTTGAGATCCCTCAGTTACTGAACAACTGGAAAACAATGATGTGGCTGGCTGAAGGTGATCCCCTTTTGATGGAACAACACCCTCTGCTTGCAGACAGGCCCAAGGGTCAGAGCAGACCCTACAGCTTGGCAGAAGGGGCCCAAAGAGGAGTTTTTAGGGTTTAAAATGTAACACAGGATGGTAATGTAATGATTCTTATAGGCTGTATGTAAATGCTGTAGGATTTGTATCTTGTACTAGATTGGTTAGTGAGAATTAGAATATTCAGCACAGAAGGAGATTTATTGTATTGGAACGGGAACTTCGCTCTCTTAGCTCTTACCCCTTTTACTCTCTTACCCTCTTACTCTCTCACCCTCTCATCCCCTCTCCCCCTCTCTTCTCTCAGGCCTGCTCTGAGCTGTGGCTGGCAGCTCCCAGCAGGGCCCTGCACCCAGGCCCTTTGCAATAAACCCCAAGTTCCACGGCCTGGCTGCAGAGACCTCTCATCTCCGTCTGTCCCCACCGTCCTACCCCCCGTCACTCCTACAAGAACCGTGTTGCTCTCTGTGGGGAGCTGCTGGCCTGATGTTCTCACTTGCCCCTGCAGCCCCCCCACTGCCCCAGAACGAGTMTCCCACTGCCAGTGTGTTTCTGCAGGTATTGGCACCGCTCCCTGAACCCTCGCAAACTCATCGAGGTCAAGTTTTCCCACCTGAGCAGGAACATGACTATGCAACGAACCACGAAGCTGTACCGCCTGCCTGAGGTGGGTAACAGCCAGACAGAGCTCAGGGCTTGCTCCTCCCTGGGCACAACACACACAGGAGGTCGAGGTCACGTCCTCTGCCTGGAGACCCAGGGTTTGTTCCATGTAGTAAATGGCTCTGTCAAGCTGTTGTGCTTTATTTAATCTTTATGTATTTTTGCCTGGSTACCTGCATTTTAAGGGCAAATTCTTGCAGTTAGAGGAGCCTGTGAGCTTTTGTTTGCTGGTGAGTCACAGCCTGTCGTTCTGGTAAAACGAGCAGGCAGATGTGACAGCCTTCATCTGTCCAAACACAGCCTCAGTGTGACCTTGGATCGAGTTAGTCCCTCATTCTTCAGTCACACTGATCAGTTCTGGCACTGCAGTTGTCTTGCTGGGGAAGTTCCCCAGCTGGAGATGGAAGAGAAAGAAGCAAACTGCATTAAAATTGCCACCACCTTCCCTGACCTTGTTGGCTCCTTTCTGTCACCCCTTTGGGGTGGAAAGTGCTGCTTTCGTGCTGGGCAGCTCCCAGCTCCTGCCTCCCACAGCCACACAGACAGCAGTTGCTGGGCTGGAGCTACTGGTTTTTGCACAGAAACTCAGCCCCAGAGCAGATCTGGGCTTGCTGAGCCATCCCAACCCTAAATTAGTAATTGAGGCCAACTGGGAATAACATCTTGTGGAGCCTGGGACACATCTCCCAGCCTGTGCCTGCTGTGAGTGGGAACAAGAACCTGAGGGAAGCAGAGTTTGTGGTGTTAGTGGGTAGGAGCTCTTCCACTGGGACCTGACCTGGAACCTGGGGGTTTGYAGCATGCTGTGCTCTCTGTGATCTTTGCCATCAGTGTCACAGCAGATCACATCAATCCTTTGCTGGGTACACAGGGCTGGGGGGCTGAAAATGGGCTGATCTCAGCAGAGATTGTCTCTGTGCTGCTCGTTGGAGAYCCCTTGGGTGATGAAAACCACTGTGCAAGCAACAGAACAACTTGTCCCACTTCCTGCAGACTCCCAAGACTCCTGGCTTGCGGCCCATGGAGCACAAGGACATCCCTGCTGTGCACAAGCTCTTGACTGAGTACCTGAAGCAGTTCCACCTGACACCTGTGATGAGCAGAGAGGAGGTGGAGCARTGGTTTGTACCTCAGGAGAACATCATCGACACCTTTGTGGTAGAGGTGAGGGCAGCAGCAGCATGGGAGGGGTGTTCTGGGATTTAGCTTCTACTGGAGCTGTGGGAGCCATCAGGGAGCAGCTCCATGGCTCTCCAGGATGGGAATTTGGTGGAGATGGTGCCTCCATCCTGAGCCATGAGTCTCCCTGCAGCCTCCACTCCAACTGGGAGACCCTCTAAGGCTCTGGCCAGGCTTTGTCCCAGCCTGACATGTCATGGGTGGTATTTTCAGGGTCCTCCGTGGCAGGAAGGAAATGATGAATCTGACTCCATGTTCTTAGAAGGCTAATTTATTATTATATTATATTATATATATTATATTATATTATATTAATATTATATTATATTATATTATAATATTATATTATATTATATTATATTATAATTATATTATATTATATTATGCTAATAATCCTAAAAACTTACTAAAGAATAGAGAAAAGGATACTTACAGAAGGCTTAACAAGATAATAATGAAAAATCTGTGACTCCTTCCAGAGTCCTGACACAGCTGGACCGTGATTGGTCATTAAGTCAAAACAATTCTCATTAAACCAATCAAACAAGCACCTGTTGGATAAACAATCTCCAAACCACATTCCAAAGCAGCAAAACACAAGAGAAGCAAATGAGATAATATTGTTTTCCTTTTTCTCTGAGGCTTCTCAGCTTCCCAGGAGAAGAATCCTGGGCAAAGAGGATTTTTCAGAAAATATGACAGTGACAGTCATGATGTCACTTCTGCCTTCCAGAGTGCCCCAGGAGAGGTGACAGACTTCRTGAGCTTTTACACCCTGCCCTCCACCATCATGAACCACCCGACTCACAAGAGCCTGAAAGCTGCTTATTCCTTCTACAACGTCCACACCAAGACGCCTCTCATCGACCTCATGAGCGACGCGCTCATCCTCGCCAAGTCGGTGAGTGCTGCACTGAGCCCTTCCCCGAGCCACAGATGGGGCAGCTGAGAGCTGTTTTAGAAAGCTTTTGCTCCATTTTCAGTCTCATGTGAAGGGTGAGACAATACYGARGTTAGAATTCACGCCATCACAATCAGAAGCCAACTATTTCCTGATTACATTATAAGTGTTTCTTGGCCTATCAGCTTTTGTCACACCATACTGCAAATACCTTAAAGCAAATCATCTCAAATTACCCTTCATGGGCTCTACTATACCAGCCTTCAGTCAGGCTTTGAGAATTCTCTACAAACCCATTTCCCACAGGTGAGGGATGCAGGGATGGGTTGGCACCGTGGGACATTGGGCAGCTCTCAGGAACTCATCAGGAAACTCACTGCAGGCTGGCCATCCTTGGGTTTGTGGGAAGGGCTTGATCCCAGCACTATAAAAATCCAAATCCAAAAGGATGTGCCACCCAAGAGAGTGATGCTGGGGTACCTTGAACCTTCCAGCTCGTGGTGGGTGGTTACTCATGTCCTACAGCAAACAGTCTGTAGTAGTTGGATTGAGGGTGAGGACACCAAGGCYTTACAATTCACGCCATCACAATGAGAAGCCAACTGTTTCCTAATTACAATAAACTGTAAGTGTTTCTTGGCCTATCAGCTTTAGCCACACCATACTGCAAATGCCTTAAAGCCAATCATCTAAAATTCCCCTTCATGAMTTCTACTATGTGAGCCTTTTGCCAAGCTTTGAGAATTCTCTACAAATCCATTTTTCCCACAGGTGAGGGATGCAGGGATGGGTTGGCACCATGGGACATTGGGCAGCTCACAGGAGCTCACCAGGAAACTCACTGCAGGCTGGCCATCCTTGGGTTTGTGGGAAGGGCTTGATCCCAGTACTATAAAAATCCAAATCCAAAAGGATGTGCCACCCAGGAGAGGGATGCTGGGGTACCTTGAACCTTCCAGCTCGTGGTGGGTGGTTACTCATGTCCTACAGCAAACAGTCTGTAGTAGTTGGATTGAGGGTGAGAACACCAAGGCTGAGCTCTTCCCTTTTTCTGGGATTCAGAACCAGTCAGGAAAGGGGGCCAGGCTGCTCACAGGTGGGAGGAACTCTCCAGCACAAGAGCAGGAACTGATGGCCTCATGTCTCTCTGTGCAGAAAGGATTTGACGTCTTCAATGCACTGGATCTCATGGAAAACAAAACCTTCCTGGAGAAGCTGAAGTTTGGGATCGGGGATGGGAACCTGCAGTATTACCTGTACAATTGGAAATGTCCCAGCATGGCACCAGAGAAGGTCAGTGCTGTGAGGAGGGGTCTTGTCCCCACAGCCCTGGGGACAGGGGTTTGCTGTCACCTCAGCATTCCAGCCCAGCTGGTGTCCTTGCAGTGTCACACACAGTGAGGGTGGATCCCTCTGTCATCTGTGCCTGCAGAGTGTGTCCCTGGGGAAAACCCCTCCACACTCATCTTCCAAATCTAATTTTATTCCTGGACTAGTGCAGGTTCAGTCTTCCAAATCTAATTTTATTCCTGGACTAGTGCAGYTTCAGTCCTTCACGCCAGCTCCTTCCCTCTAAGGAAGGAGGCCAAGCACAGAGGAGACAGCAGAGGGRTGCAGGGTGACAGATGTGACACCYGGGGTTGTGACAGTCACCTGTGATCCCTCATGGGTGTCACTGTGTCCTGGTGGGCTGGGAGGAGCAGCCACCTGTGACGGTGTTCACAGGGGTTCTTGGATGAGGGAAGAGACGAGGATCTGACTCCATGTTTCAGAAGGCTGATTTATTATTTTATGATATATATTACATTAAAACTATACTAAAAGAATAGAAGAAGGGATTTCATCAGAAGGCTAGCTAAGGATAGAAAAAGAAAGAATGATAACAAAGGTTTGTGGCTTGGCTCTCCGTCCAAGCCAGCTGACTGTGATTGGCCATTAATTAGAAACAAGCACATGAGACCAATCACAGATGCACCTGTTGCATTCCACAGCAGCAGATAACCATTGTTTACATTTTGTTCCTGAGGCCTCTTGTTACAGTTGTCACAGGGTTTTGGGGTGAAGGACGAGACGAGATCCTTGACTCCATTACAGAAGGCTTGATTTATTATTTTATATATATATATATATGTACTACATTATAACTATGCTAAAAGGAAAAGGAAAGGAGAGTTTCCAGAGTCTGCTAGCTACCTAATCTAAGAACAGAAAAGTAAAGACTGATAACAAGCCCTGCTCTCTCGGACTGTGTCTGAAAGAGCTCAGTTCTGGATTGGCCATTATTTCTAAACATCCAAGCTGGGCCAGTCCAGCCAGACCTGTTGCATTCCACAGCAGCAGATAACCTATTGTTTATGTCTGGTTGCTGAACTTCTCAGCTTCAGCAYGAAAAATCCTGAAAGAGGATTTTTCATAAAGAAATGTCTGTGACAGCCTCTTGGCTTCTCAGGAGGAAAAATCCTAAGGAAAGGATTTTCCATAAAAGATGTCTGTGACAGAAACCAGCACAGACAGCACTGAGCCCTGCCAGCGAGGCTGGGTACAGAGCAGAGGGCACCTCCTGAGCCCAATTTCTGTCCTGATGAGCCCAATTTCTGTGCTGATCCCTATTTCCAGGTTGGATTGGTGCTGCAGTAAGGGAGCCCTTGCCAGGAGAGCGTGGAGGAGCCGGGCCTGAGGAGGTGCTGCCCTCATCCTTTCTGCCAAAGCCGGAGCCACGCCGGGAGAGAGGGGCACCAGAGCCCCCCTGCTGCTGCCAGCCACCTCCTTGTTTGATTCAACTGCATCCTCCTAAAGACATGATCAAGGGAATGTAACTGCTGAAACTAGATCATGATTGGCATAGAATGGATTTAACGGGTGAATAATAAAAGTATATATTATATATATTTTAAATCTTTCCTGTTCCCAACTGCCATGAGTTACATTCGGCTGCTGAAGGTCACCACTGGGCTGCTGGACTGGGACTTTTCTCCGTGGGGACAGCTGAGGTTGATGCTGATGGTGGCTGCTGGTCAAAACCCTCCTGCCTGCCCCGAGGGTGCTTCAGGCTCTTTGCCCCAGGTTTGCTCCTGACTCTGTTTAACAGGGGGAGATTCCTTTCCAAGGGCTATTTGTGCAAGAGATGCCTTGTCCCACCTCCTGCCCAGCCACAGAGACTCCAACCCTTCCTGCTGGACAGCAGTGCCCYAAGATCCAGGGGGGTTCAGCTCCAGGCACACCCTGCTCTGCTCCTGGGGCTCCTTCCCCTCAGCCTCGCCACTGGGGATGCTCCACTGCCACAGCCACAGCCTCTCTGCTCAGCTGCTTTTCTCTGGAAGCGTGGAAATCTGGATTCTCCATTGGCATCATCCTCCCCGGTGCCTCCAGCACCAGCTCCCGGTGTCACCTCGTGCTGTGGGATCCGCTGAGAGAAAGGAAACGTTGTCATGGCAASCCTCCATCCCATCCAGGAGTGCCAGCACTGCCTCCTGCCATGTGCTGACCCCAGAGCTCCGAGATGCTCCTGCCTGCCCAGCCAAAGGTTTCCAAAGCTGCACACCAAGGCCAAGACCCCGTCTATGCACTGTCACACCTCCCTGTGCTGGCGTGTCCCTGTCACACCCCGTGGCACCACGGACCCTGTGCCCACCCCAGCCTGGACCTGTGGGGCCTCAGAGGGGACCAGGAGCCCATCACATCCCCCCTGGCAGTGCCATCACATCCCCCTGCTCGGGGTCCTGTGTCACCTATGCAAGTACCTCTGTGTCCCCCCCTGTGTCTCTGCTGTCCTGGCTGTGGGTGGGGGACCCTCCCCTTGTCCCCTTGTCCCCATGGCTGCTCCAATGAATCCCCCAGCTCCCCAGGGCACTGCTGGTTTGGGGGTGGGCTCAGCCCTGATCCACCCACGATGGGCCCCAGAGGGTGACAGGGACACTGGGACAGGCTCTGTTAAAATAAAACCTTTATTCCACTGGCTTGATCCCAGGGCTGTAAATCTGTGCCTGTCACTGCTGCCAGAGCTTGGCKATGTGTCCCCACCCGGGCACAGTGGAGTGTGTGGTGGCAGGGTCCCTCAGGGACTCCAGGGTGATGGTGGCACCAAGAGAGGGGCTGGGGCCAAGTATGGCCAAGACTTGAGATTTGCTGGTTGTCACCCATGTCACCCCTGTGGGGCTGTGCTGGGCTGTCGTTAGCCCAATCCTGGTTGTCACAGCATCTCTGTCCCCTCAAGGACAGGAGTGGGACACCAGGGGTGGCACTGGGTAGGGGAGCCCCCACCCCTTTGGGTCCTCCACAGACAGCTGAGCAGTGTCCTGGGGCTGTCCCCACCCACGGAGGAGCCTSTTGTCCCCCACACAGCCACAATGTCCCCATGGGCACCTCGGGGACACCAGGCTGTCCCTGCTGGGCACCCTCACAGGCTCTTGGCTCGAACGTGCACGAAGAGCGTGGCTGGGGCCAGGGAGGCGCCGTCCTTGGAGAGCAGGTGGATGTGGCGGTACCCTGGGGACACACGGGGGGCTCAGCCCGTGCCAGGGGCCGTCCCCATGCCCGGGGGGCAGCGGGGTGGCACCTGCCCCCACCTTGGCGCATGCTGGGCAGGGGCAGCGTGAACTGCCCCACGAAGTCGTTGCAGGAGGTGCTGTCGTAATCCTCCACCACGAACCGCACCAGGGCCAGCTCGGGCACCCGCACCTGGAACCGCAGCGTCTCCTCCCAGCGCGGGTTGAACCCTGAGGCACCGGCAGGGCTGGGTGGGGCCGCCAGAGAGCGGCGGGACCCCCGGGCACCGCCCCCGCCCCGCTGGGCTGCAGGGCTGCGCTGGGGGTGTGGGGATGGGGGCGCTGCTGGGACTACAGTGGGGTGTACTGGGGGAATGGGGGTCATACTGGGGCTGTACTGGGGAAAAGGGGGTCATACTGGGGTGTACTGGGGGAATGGAGGCCATCTCCCCCGCCCCGCGGAGCTGCAGGGCTGCACTGGGGGTGTGGGGATGGGGGCGCTGCTGGGGCTACAGTGCGGTGTACTGGGGAAAAGGGGGTCATACGAGGGTGTACTGGAGGAATGGGGGTCGTACTGGGGCAGTACTGGGGAAATGGGGTCATACTGGGGTGTACTGGGGAAAAAGGGGTCATACTGGGGTGTACTGGGGGAATGGGGGTCATACTGGGGCAGTACTGGGGAAATGGGGTCATACTGGGGTGTACTGGGGAAAAGGGGGTCATCCTGGGCTGTACATGGGGAATGGGGGCCATACTGGGGTGGTACTGGGGAAGAGGGCTCATACTGGGGCTGAGGGGGAGGTGTAGTGGAGGTCAGGTTCCCTGGGGTATTTGCATGGATAGGTATCCGTGCAAAAAGACCCTGGCTTGTCCTTGGGCAGCAATGGGGTTGTGACTGGATGTCCCTGGGGGCTGGGGTGCCCGGGGCGTCCCCAGGGGTGTCCCCAGGGGCGTCCCCAGGGGTGTCCCCAGGGTGCCAGGTGGCAGCACTCACCGTTGTTGAGCTTGTGGTGGGTTTGTTGCTTGGCACAGTCGGCCGGGACGCCGTGGATCTCCACGCGCACGAAGGGATCCACGATGGAGCTGCCCTTGTCCCTGTTGAGCTTGGGCAGCTGCTGGGCWGTGATCACCTGGGCACAGGGGACATGTGGGTGTCCCCAGAAGGGACCTGGGTGGCACTTGGCTGGGGCTGGGGACACGGTGAAAGGAGGGAAGTGGCTGATGCCACCCAGTGGCTGACAGCAGCTGGATTTGGGGACAGGGTGGTGTCACCCAGAAGTGTCA
>NDFG01000073.1:528283-553986 GCA_002167245.1 Sporophila hypoxantha | reverse complement strand
CTGTCCCCAGCCCTGCAGTCCCTCCCGTCCCCGCCAGGCGGCGCCTCCCGTCCCCGCTCTCCGCGCGCTGCCCGCTCCGGCCGCCAGGGGGCGCCGAGAGCACAGGGGTGGGCGGGGCCCGTTCCGGGAGCCGCGCGCTGATTGGGCGCGGCGCGGAGGGGCCGATGTAAAGCGGGCGCTGATTGGTAGAGTGCTGGGCAGCCGATGTAAGACAGGCGCTGATTGGCCCCGCGCTGTCCCCGCACGGAGAGGGACCGGGACCGGGAGCGGAGCGGGGCCGGTCCCGCCATGGAGGAGCCGGGCTGCGGGGCGCAGTTCCGCGCTGCCGTGCAGGTGATCCAGGGGCTGCCGCGGAGCGGTGAGTAGCGGCCGGGAGCGGGGCCGGGCGGCCGCGGCGTGGGCGGCCCCGCTGACCGTGCCCCGCAGGTGCGTACCGGCCCTCGTACGAGGAGATGCTGCGCTTCTACAGCTACTACAAACAGGCAACGGCGGGGCGCTGCCAGGGCCCGCGGCCCGGCTTCTGGGACCCCATCGGCCGATACAAGTGGTAAGGGGGAGTCCCGGTCCTGGTCCCGGTCACGCTCCCGGTCCCACTCCGGTTCTGGTCCTGGTCCGCTCCCGCTCCCGCTCTGGTCCCCCTCCGGTCCCAGTCCCTCTTCGGTTCCGGTCCCGCTCCCGCTCTGGTCCCACTCCGGTCCCAGTCCCTCTTCGGTTCCGGTCCCGCTCCGCTCCTGCTCCCGATCTGGTTCCGATCCGGGTCCGGTCCCGCTCCCGGTCCCCCTCCCGGTCCCAGTACCGGTCCTGCTCCGGCTCCGGTTCCGGTTCCAGTCCGGGTCCCGGTCCCGCTCCGGTTCTGGTCCAGTCCCGGTCCCGCTCTGGTTCCGGTCCCGCTCCCTCTCCCCCTCCGGTTCCGGTTCCAGTCCGGGTCCCGTTCCCCCTCCGGTTCTAGTCCAGTCCCGGTCCCGCTTCGGTCCCAGTACCGCTTCAGTTCCGCTCCCGTTCCGGTCCCGCTCCGGTTCCTCTCTGGTCCCGCTCCGGTCCTGCTCCTGCTCTGAGTCCGGTCTGGGTCCAGTCCCACTCCCGGTCCCTCTCCCAGTCCTCCGGTCCCGGTCCCGCTCCGGTTCCAGTCCCGCTCCCTCTCCCCCTCCGGTTCCGCTCCGGTTCCGGTCCCGGTCCCGCTCCGGTCCCGCTCCGCTCCACCTCCGGCCCTGATCCGGTTCTGGTCCGGTCCTGCTCCCGGTCCCGGTCCCTGTCCCAGTCCCCCTCCTGGTCCCGCTCCGGTCCCGGTCCCGGCCCCGCTCCGGTTCCAGTCCCTCTCCCGCTCCGGTCCCGGTCCCGGCCCCGCTGACGGCCCGGGCCCCGCAGGGACGCGTGGCACAGCCTGGGCGCGATGTCCAAGGAGGAGGCGATGGCCGCGTACGTGGCGGAGATGAAGAAGGTGGCGCAGAAGGTACCGGGGCGGGCGGCGGGGCCGGGCCGGGCGCTGCCCGGTGCTGCCCGGTGCTGCCCGGTGCTGCCCGGTGCTGCCCGGCGCTGCCCGGTGCTGCCTGGCGCTGCCCGGCGCTGCCCGGTGCTGCCCGGTGCTGCCCGGTGCCCGTGCCCAGCCGCGGCCTCCGCAGGTCATTGACACCGTGCCCATGGASGAGAGCACGCAGGAGATGTTCCGCTACTTCGAGCCGCTCTACGAGGTCATCCACGACATGCCCCGGCCCCCCGAGGCCTTCTTCAGGAGCACGGCGGGTGAGTGGGGCCCTGCCCGGTGCTGTCCCCGGTGCTGCCCTGCCCGGTGCTGCCGTGTCCCCGTGTGTGACAGAGGTGTCCCTGTGTGTGACAGAGGTGTCCCCTTGTGTGACAGAGGTGTCCCTGTGTGTGACAGAGGTGTCCCCTTGTGACACTGCTGTCCCTCTGTGTGACACTGCTGTCCCTCTGTGTGACACTGCTGTCCCTCTGTGTGACACTGGTGTCCCCTTGTGTGACACTGGAGTCCCTGTGTGTGACACTGGTGTGCCTGTGCATGATATTGCTGTCCCTTTATGTGACACTGGTGTCCTTTTGTGTGACTCAGGTGTCCCTGTGTGTGACAGAGGTGTCCCCTTGTGTGACACTGGTGTCCCTGTGTGACCCAGGTGTCCCTCTGTGTCACACTGAAGTCCCTGTGTGTGACACAGGTGTCCCCTTATGTGACAGCTGTCCCTGTGTGTGACACTGGTGTCCCTCTGTGTCCCAGGTGCTCTGTTCTCCATTTTGCTGCTGAATCCCTTTAAAAGGCAGATTTGGTTTTTCTCTGAAATTTAAAAGCTGTGTTTAAACTGGTCATTATCCACTTGGGAGTGTCCCTTACAGGTGACATTGTCACTTGGGAGTGTCACTTACAGGTGACATTGTCACTTAAATCTAAACCTGGTGGAACAAGGAGCCTGAGGTGGCTGGAACTGAGGTGCAAAGCCCTGAGCTCCTCAAGGTGTGGAGTCATTTGTGTTYAAGGCTCCCAAATCACCTTCAGACCCTGCAGTCACAGCTTGGGTGGGGCAGAAAGGGAATTTCAGAGTGTGGAGCCTGGCAGGTGCCTCCAGCAGCGTCTGGTGTCCCTGTGTGTGACTCTGTGTCCCTGTGTGTGACTCTGGTGTCCCTGTGTGTGACTCTGTGTCCCTGTGTGTGACTCTGTGTCCCTGTGTGTGACAGCTCACAGAGCTGGGGGTCTGGGCAGCTTTGGGTTTGTTTGTTTATATATAAAGTTATAAAGCAGCACTTGGAAGCCAAACCGTGGATGGATCCAGGTCAGGTCTCCAGGGATGGGGCTTTCAGCAGCCAGGTCTGGCCTGGTGCTCTGGGAGGTGACAGCAGCCACACTCTGTGTGTCACAGCACACCCTGAGCAGGATRTGGGGATGGGGAGGAGGATTTGGGGAATTTGAGGAGCATTTGGGAGGATCCCAGAGCAGTGGCACTACCCCTGTGTGGGGTGCAGCTGCCTTGTCCCCCTCAGTGTCCCCTGTGATGGRGAGGGCAGGCTGGGGACAGCAGGGACAGCAGAGAGTGAGGGAAGGAGCAGCAGGGCAGCGTTGCCACACACCTGCCCAGGAGCAGGGAGCAAAGTCCTGGGGGCTGCTGGAAARCTGGGATTAACCCCTTGGGCTCCACGGGGTGTGGGAGGGCTGGGCCTGTCAAGGACTCTCAAGGTGCTGCTGGCCGCGGTCCTTGGGTGGCTGCTGGCCCCAGTCCTGGGGTGTGCGGCTCCTAGATTTTGGTGCTGCTGGCGCAGATCCCTGGGGTGCTGCTGGCCAGAATCTTGGGGTGCTGCTGGCCAGTCCTGGGGGTCTGCTGCCCAGGTCCTTGGGTTGCTGCTGGCCACAGGTTCTGGTGGTGCCTGCTGGCCCCAGATCTTTGGGTCTGCTGGCCCAGATCCTGGGGTGCTGCCTTGGCCCAGGTCCTGGGGTGCTTGCCTGGCCCAGGTTCTGGGGTGCTGCTGGCCCAGATCTTTGGGTGTTGCTAGCCCAGGTCCTGGGTCTGCTGGCAGGTTGCTCTGGGGTGCTGCTGGCCCAGGTTCTGGGGTGCTGCTGGCCAGTCCTGGGGTTGCCAGCTGGCCCAGGTCCTGGGTGCTGCTGGCCCAGCTCTTTGGGTGCTGCTGGCCCCAGATCTGCTGGCCGGTTCTGGTTGCTGCTGGCCCAGGTCTCTGCTGGGTGCCTGGGTGCTGCCCCAGATCCCGGGGTGCTGCTGGCCAGGTCTGGGGTGCTGCGCCCAGATCCCTGGTGTGCTGGCCCAGGTTCCTGGGGTGCTGCTGGCCAGATCCTGGGGTGCTGCTGGCCCAGATCTTGGGGTGCTGCTGGCCAGACTGGGTGCTGCTGGCCAGGTTCTGGGTGCTGCTGGCCCCAGTCCTGGGGTGCTGCTGGCCAGGTCCCTGGGGTGCGCTGGCCCCGTCCTGGGGTGACTGCTGGCCCAGGTCCCTTGGTGCTGCTGCCCACACAAGGCTCCTCCAGCCAACACCTCTTGCCCTGGGCTCTGTTAGTGTGGCTGTGCCCTGGGCTGTGGGCGCTGCCAGGGGACAGCACTGTCACTGTCACTGTCACTGAGCAGTGCTGATCCCCCTGCCTGCTGCCCCAGGGGTTTGGGGACAGGAACAGCCCAGGCCCCCTGGGTGAGCAGGGTGCTGTGCACAGGGTGAGCCCAGGTGGGTTCCTGGGCTCTCAGCAAACAAACCTGGCTCCTCTCCTTCCCTGCCAGCTGCTGGCACCTCCCTGGCATTTCCATAGCCAGCCCAGCCAGGACACARTCGGTGGCACTGAGGCCACCAAATGACCCAGCTGTGCCTTTCCCTCCGTGCAGAGAGCCAGGGGCAGCAGGATGGCKCCAGCCAGGATGTGCCAGCGAGCAGCCCAGCTCCAGAGAGCCCCAGGGACAGCCTGCCCGGGCAGCAGCACGTGCCAGGTTGGTGTCCCTGCCTTGGCCAGCYCCTGGCAGAGCCCTGTGCAGCAGAACCAGGGCTGGGGCTCCATCCARCCATGGAGCTGTTGGCACCTCTGCTSCAGCCCTGGYTGCTCTGGGCACTGCCCAGGTCGCAGGTCCAGCTCTCACTGGACCTGTGGGGTTGGCTCTGCTTCACTCCTGCCGTGCAAAGGGGCCAGGATCTGCTAAACTGCAGGGACKAGGGGAGGCTGGTGCCCCGTGGGCTGGGAAATACCACCCTGGGAGGTCCCTGATCCATGAGGAGATGTTCTCCCGTGTCTCAAGCCACGTTTGCTGCTTCCTTGGCACTGGGATTCACAGCACCAAGCCCTGGTGSTGCCTCAGCCCTGGCTTTTCTCTCACCCCTGCCTCGCTGTGCCCCCCTCGAGGGCCCCTGGCTGTGCCCTGGGGTGGGCAGGGTGCTGCAGGGAGGTTCCTCCTCCTGCTGCTGCTGCTGCTCCAGCCTTCCCCCAGGAGCAAATATGGTCACAGAGCGAGTGCCAGTGTGCCAGCCTTGGGTGCTGCCCGGGAGCTGGGCAGTGTCCCTGCCCGTGCCGCTGCTGCCCAGGGGCCCTGGGGGCTGTGCCAGTGGCACACCGTGGGCAGCACAAGGGGAAATTCAGTCCTTGGCTTCATGGCCARGTGAGCAGAGCTGCTCCCACCCCTGCAGTGCCTCAGTTRCCCTCTCCTGCCTCACCCTGGGCATGCTCATCCCCTGTTCCAGCTGTGCCCTCTACACAGCTGGGCACCCCTGCCCTGCCTGGGGCTCAGCCCTGTGCTTCCCTTCCAGGACCTGGGCTGCTCCTGCCTGGGGCTCAGCCCTGTGCTTCCCTTCCAGGACCTGGGCTGGCTCCTGCCCCCGAGGCGCTCGAGGGGACCCTGGTGACGAGTGACTCTGATGGGGACACGTTCAGTGACACCCTGGAGCAGGTGGAGCCTGAGAAGGTAACGGAGGAAGCGCTGGKGGCTTTGCCACCCCTGCCCTGCCCGCTCTGCATGGCACCACCAGCCTGGGAGCCTGATGAAACCAGCAGGGACACCCTCCTGCAGCTCTCTGTGCTTGGTGTCACTCCTGGAGCCTGGTCCTTGTCACTGGGGGATGCTGAGGAGCCTCCCCAGCCCCCCATTGCTGTGGTGAGGCTCCACCACATGGGTGCCACCACCAACGTTCCCCTGCCACGTTTGGATGCCATGCTGAGGCCTGTGGGGCTGGTGGAAGGAGGAAGGGAACCCCCCCTCTTTTGCCACTGCAAGTCTGGGCACTCACTCCCCTCAGGTGTCACCCCCAAGCCAGAAATGCCACCAAAAATGCCTCCCCAAAAATGCCACCCCAAGAGAAGCACCGCACCGCTGCCCTGGCATTGCCCCCCCTGCCCTGGCAGGGGAGTGGGGGTCTCAGGGCCCTTCTCTCCCATCTCACAGGCCGGGCAGGGGCGGGGGCTCACCCCAAAGAGCCCCCAGGCTGGGGCTGAGCCCCCAGAGCCCCTGGGTGCTGGGCAGGGCGAAGGCAGAAGAGCCGAGGGGAGCAGCAGCAGCAGCAGCACAGACCTGCCCGCCCTGGGCTCCGACACAGGTGGGTGCAGAGCTCGTCCCTGCGCCCCTCCCTGCTGCTGCCCACCTCCYTGGGCTGGGCTGGGGGGTGGCACAGGACTGGGTTTGGCTCCAGCACCCATAGCTGGGTGCTCAGTAGCTGAAGGAAGCCACAAGTGTCCTGTGTCTGCATCCCCAAGCAGCTGAGCCCCTCCTTTGCCCATTTCCTGCAGGGGTGCTGAATTMTCTGAGTTTGGAGGATGCAGGGCCCTGGTTCCCCATGCCCAGCTCCTGCCCCTTGTCCTTCGGGTGTGGGTGGTGCCAAGGGTGAGCTGTGCCCAGCAGGGCAGGGGTGAAGCTGTGCCCTGGAGGCCTTGGGGACAGCAGTGCCACTCACCTGGGCACCACCAGGCCCTGAGCTGTGCCACTGCACCCTCTGTGCTGTGCCCAGGTGCTCTGGGCTGCCCTGGGGTGGCAGTGCCACCCTCACCCATGGCACTGGTGCCATTGCCTCACCTGGGCACAGCCCACGTGTCTCACCCTTTCCCCTGTTGCTGTTCCCTTCCGGGCTGCCTGACCTTGGCAGTGAACTTGTCCCCAGGCCGGGCTGGGCTGTCCCCAGGGCTGGCAGCGAGTCCCTGCCTGTGTCCTGCTCCCCGCCTGGGTTATCCAAGGGTTTGCCAGCCTGATCTGGAGCCTTTGCTGGGCCCGGGGGTGGCCAGGGAGGAGCTGCCCTGGCCCTGGGTGCCCTGCCTGCCCCATGGTGGCACCTTCACCGGGTGTGACCCACAGCACCCACCCCGCGGGTGGGCCGGCCGCCCACTGCCCCCACCACGGCAGTGTCACAGTGGGGCACGGCCCTGGGGACAGCCCGTGGGTGGGCAGCCCGCGGCAGGTGCCCCGTGGGAGTCTCTGCCCAGCGGTGGGTGCCAGCCCGGGGCGGGCAGTGCCAGCCCGGCCTGGCAGCCGTGTGCCCGTGGCTGTGCCCGCAGATGTGCGGCTGCCCGCGGGCAGCAGCCCCGAGCCGGCGGCGGAGCTGGAGGCGCGCGTGGCCGGCGCGGTGCGGGCGCTGCAGGAGGAGCTGCGGCGGGCAAGGGAGCGGCTCGGCCGCCTGGAGGCGCTCGGGGCTGCCCAGGTACGGCCGGGGACGGCGCTGGGCTCGGCTCCGGGCCCTGCCACACGCCCCGGTGCTTGGTGGTGACAAATCCTGGCGGGGTGAGGCTGGTGGTGCCCTGATCCTGCCCACGGAGCTGCTGCCCCTSGCTGCCACTGCCCCACTTATTCCTACTGCCCCCCTCGTTCCTGTTTCCCCTCATTCCTGCCCCCCCTCATTCCCACTGCCCTTTCATTCTTGTTTCCCCCTCATTCCCATTGCCCTGCCCCTCATTCCTACTGCCCCCCTCATTCCTGCCTACCTCATTCCTGTTTCCCCCTCATTCCCACTTCCCCCTTTGTTCCCACTGCCCCCTCATTCCCACTGCCCTTTCATTCCTGTTTCCCCTTCATTCCCATTGCCCTGCCCCTCATTCCCATTGCCCCCCTCATTCCCACTGCCTCCTCATTCCTGTTTCCCCCTCATTCCTGCTGCCGTCCCATTCCCACTGCTCCCCTCATTCCCACTGCTCCCTGCATTCCCATTGCCCCCCTCATGCCTGTTTCCCCCTCATTCCCACTGCTCCCTCATTCCCATTTCCCCCCAGGCTCCTGGCCCAGCTGCACCCTCTGACCCCTGCACGGCCTCTCCAGCCGTTCCCTCCTCTCCCGGGGGCTGGCAGGGGCTGCCAGCCCCAGCTGCACCCCAAACCCTCTCCTGTCTTGCAGGGGGAGGCAGACCCCGGCCCGGCACTCGCTCCACAGGTGAGTTGGGGCTGAAGGACGTGCTGTGGGTGCCCCTGCTGTCCCCCTGCCCACCCAACAGCCCACGGGGGTGTGGGGACATCCATGGGGACACTGCCAGGGATGCACAGAGGAGGGGGATGTGCCCGGGACACCGCGCAGTGCCGGGGGTCCCTTTCAGCAGAGGGCTGAGGGGTGTTCGCTGCCATCGGTGCCACCTGTGTCCCGTTCCCCTGGCCAGGCCGTGTCCCGCTGGCGCCTGCCCGTGTCCCCACGCACACTGCTCTTCCTGGCCGCCTGGCCCTTCGTCACCCAGTGGCTGCTGCGCCGCTGGCAGGGCAGGAAGAGGTGACCCCCGACCAGCGGCACCGCCAGCCCTCCTCGCCATCCCGCTTCGCACGGAGCCACGCGGGAACCGCCTCAGCAGCCACCGGGACACCGGCACCGACACTCAGGGCCAGCACCGGCCCCCGCGCCGCCGCCACGCACAGCCGGAGCAGGAGCAGCCCCGGGCCCGGCCCGGCCTCACCGGGGACATCACCGAGCCTGCCTCCATTAAAGTCGCATTTTCGGTTCAGCCCCGCTGCCTGTGCCCTGCTGCCAGGGGAGGGGAGCGCGGCCAAACCTGCTCCGGCCCCGGCCGCTGTCCCTGCCCGGTCACCCCCTGTCCCTGCCCGGTCACCSCCTGTCCCTGCCRGGTCACCCCCTGTCCCTGCCTGGTCACCSCCTGTCCCCCGGCCGGGTGTGTCCCCAGGCCCCAGCCTGCCCCTCGGCCGGTGCCAGGCCCACCCTGAGGGTGCCACCGGCCCTGTTCGGGCAGTCCCAGGGAGCCGCGGGAGCCCCGTGGGCCGGTGCCGTGAGGGGGTGCCCGGTGCGGGGCTGGGCAGGGCGGATTCCCCCGCGGGTTCCTCCCCCCGTGAGGCCGCGGCTGCCCCCGGGCCCTCCTGTGCTGCTCCCCCTCAGGCACGGAGCTCCCCCGGCCCGGCCATGGCTCCCCCCGCCGTGTGTCCCTCAGCGGGGCCCCCAAACCCCGCCAGCCCCCCCGAACGTGGGGCCCGAGGGGGACATCGCCACCGTGGCTGGGGCTGCCAGGGCTGGGAACGGGACCGGGACCGGGACCGGCACAAGGCCTGGGGGCTCCCCATCCCCCTCCTTGGCCGTGCCCCTCCCCCCGCACCCCCCGGGCTTCGGCAGCGCGGCTCCGCACCGCCCCTGCGAAAAGGGACGCGGCGCCTTTAAGAGAGGACTTCTTTCCGCTTCGGTTTGTTTACATCTCCCTCCGCCAACTGCAGCACGGCCGCACTCCACACAGCTGTCTCTTATACACATCTAGATGTGTATAAGAGACAGGCTCCGCACCGCCCCTGCGAAAAGGGACGCGGCGCCTTTAAGAGAGGACTTCTTTCCGCTTCGGTTTGTTTACATCTCCCTCCGCCAACTGCAGCACGGCCGCACTCCACACAGCGCCGGGATCCTTCCGCTCGCGCCCTTCCCCCCCGGGCCTGGGCATCCCCGGAGCCCCTCCCGGCCCCCCCTACACCCTAGCCCGGCTCGGCCCGGCCCGGCCCGCTCTGTACAGCCCCCCGGTCCCGGGGTCGCAGCACGGCCGGCGGAACCTCCGCCGCGCGGGGACTCTTTTCGGACCGTGCCACAGCCCCGCCGTGGGGGGGGCGCGCGCGCTGCCCTCGGCGCGGGCCTGAAGGTCGCGGGGCGCGCGCGGACCCGCGCACGGGGACTCCCCCGCCTCGTGGTACGGCCCGGTCCCGCCTTCTCCCCCTCGCGATTGGTGGCGCCGCGCAGGAGTGACGGCCATGCCGACCAATGGCGGCCAGTCCCCGCAACGGCCAGGGGCGTGTCCCGGCGGGCCGGCCCGCCCCCCGCGCCCGCCGATTGGCCGCGAGGCGGCACCGCCCGCGCGCTCGGGGCCGTGGCGGCGGCGCGGGGCGCGCGGCGGGGGCGGGTCCCGACGCGCGACGGGGCGGGGCGCGCAGGGCGCCTGCGCGGGGCGGGGCGGGGCGCGCGCGGCTATAAAGGGAGTGGCCGCGGCCGAGGAGAGGCAGTCGGGAGCGGGCGGCGGCGGGCGCGGGTTGGGCCGTGGGGTGGGATTGCGGCGGGAGCGGCGGCGGCGGCGGCGGCGCGTGCGGTGCGCGCGGGGAGGCGGGCCCGGCGGCGTTAAACCTCCCCCGGGCCATGTCCCGGGCGGCCTGAGCGGGGCCAGCCCCCATGCGGCGCCGGTAGCGCTCGTCAGCGAGCGTAGCCGAGCGCAGCGCTATGGCCGACGCGGCGCCCGCTGAACCGGGGCCGGAGCCCCAGTGCGAAGCGGAGCCTCGCTCCGAGCCCGAGGCGCGGCCGGAGCCGCAGTCCGAGCCCGAGCCGCAGCCCGAGCGCGGAGAGGCGCCGACGGAGGACGGCGATGCCGGGCGGCTGCCGCCCCCCGGGGCGGAGGCGGCGGCGGGCGGCGCCGAGGGGCGGCCGCCGGCGGGCGGAGCGGGGCGTCCCGGCCTGGGCCCGCGGTACCGGGCCGTGGGACGCACCGAGGAGTGGCCGGTGAAGAAGAAGCACCGTCGGCGGCCGTCGAAGAAGAAGCGGCGCTGGAAGCCGTACTCGAAGCTGAGCTGGGAGGAGAAGCAGCAGTTCGACGAGCGGCAGAGCCTCCGCGCCTCCCGGCTGCGAGCGGAGATGTTCGCCAAGGGGCAGCCGGTGGCTCCCTACAACACCACGCAGTTCCTCATGGAGGACCATGACCAGGAGGAGCCCGACCTGAAAACCGGGCTGTACCCGCGGCGAGCGGCCGCCAAGTCGGACGACACGAGCGAGGAGGATTTCCTGGACGACGCGGCGGACGAGGACGGGGGCAGCGACGGGATGGGGGGGGACGGCAGCGAGTTTCTGCAGAGGGACTTCTCGGAGACCTACGAGCGGTACCATGTGGAGAGCCTGCAGAACATGAGCAAGCAGGAGCTGGTGAAGGAGTACCTGGAGCTGGAGAAGTGCCTGTCGCGCATGGAGGAGGAGAACAACCGGCTGAGGATGGAGAGCAAAAAAGCCGGCGGGGAAGCGGCGGACCCGGCGCGGGTGCAGGCGCTGGAGCGGGAGGTGGACAGGCTGCGAGCCGAGAACCTGCGGCTGCTGCGGGAGCAGGAGCTGCCCCGGCAGGAAAAGGGCCCCTGCAAGCCGGGGGAGTGACACTGGGCCAGGGGGGCGCGGGGGGGTTTTTACAGAGCTGGGTGGAACATTCGGTCCTTGTACAGAGTCGCCGCGGACCCTTTTTACGGGCTAAACTGCAGCTGGGTGGGCCGAGGGCTCCCCCTTTTTTAGGTGGCTGTGATGGGGTGAGGGGGGGGTTGATGTATTGGTGATATCTGGTTTATGGGGTTTTTTTTGGTTGTTTTTTTTTTTTTTTTTTGTGTCTAAACCAAAAAAAAGAAAAAATATTCCCCAGGAAAGCTGTAAATTGGCCAAAATTGACTATAAAAAAATACAGAGGTCTAATAAATTTAATTACTTGTAACTGTAATAGTTTTGGTGTGATTTCTCGAAAATAATCAGAATGGCATTCCACCAGGGAATACATCCTGGATTATTTTCATCCTGTTATAACTGTTGTTTGATTAAACTTAGTTGGAATTCCCCGCTTAACCCTTTTTGTTATTATTTTCCCCCATTTATTTTCAATTTTAATTCTGCTTAAAGAGCTGAAATAGTTAAAAGTACCTGAAAAGGGGGGTGAAATGGTGTGTGATGGACACAGAGGAGTAGGACTAGTCTCAAGTCTGTTTGCCTAAGGCTCACTTAAACTTGACTCTGTTTCCCCGCAGCTCTGCAGGAATCCAGGMCATTAACTGAAATCTGGGCAAAAACCGCCCCAAAATAAATTAAAAAAAAAAAATTACTTCAAGCTACAAGTGAGAGGAAAAACCTTAAAGTTTTGGAGCAGCCCAAGGAAAAGTTTTGGTAGTCAGCACTTGGCCTCTGAAATGGCTGACGAGGGAAAGGCGATGGCTCAACCTGCCTCCTGCTGCACCTGAGAGGGGAGGAGGAGGAGGGAGAAGCTCCGAGCCTGGAGCTGTTCTTGGGGGGTGAACAGGTCCATGAAGGGGTGAAGCAGGGGAGGGGCTGAGGTGCGGCCACAAGTGGGGATCGGGCTGGGAGGTGATGAAAGCTGGACCTGGTGAGGCAGGAGCCGGGATGGGCCTGGCAATGGGGGAATTGGAGATTTCCATAAAACCCGAGGGGAGGGGAGGGGGACAAGGCTGTCCCAGCGCTCTGGGGACGGCAGGAACAGAGATGGGCCTGGGAATGGGGGAATTGGAGATTTCCATAAAACCCGAGGGGAGGGGAGGGGGACAAGGCTGTCCCAGCGCTCTGGGGATGGCAGGAACAGAGCTGGGCCTGGGAATGGGGGAATTGGGCATTTCCACAAAACCCGAGGGGAGGGGACGAGGACAGCAGGAGCCGGGATGGGCCCGGGCAGCTGCCCAGGAATGGGGGAATTGGAGATTTACACAAAACCCGAGGGGAGAGGAGGGGGACAGGGCTGTCCCAGCGCTCTGGGGACAGCAGGAGCCGAGAAGGGCCTGGCAATGGGGGAACTGGGCATTTCCACAAAACCCGAGGGGAGGGACGGGGCTGTGCCAGCGCTGCCGGGCAGGTGCGGTGTGACCGGCTCGGGGCTGGAATGGTCTCACCAGGTTTAACCCCAGCCTGGCCAAAACCCCGCGGGGGAAAAGCAGCCTTGTTCAGGGGGAGAGCACAGCGACGTGCCCAGCGCAGATAGGGCGGTGTAAAACCGGGGGGAGGGGGAATGACCCCGATTTTATGTCCCCCCAGCCCCCATGCAGCTCCGGGGCACGGCGGGGGGAAGGAAACGAGCCAGGGCCACTTGCTCAAGAGCCCGGGAGCCAGCGGCTCCTTGSCGGTGCCATGACATCACCGCAGCGCCGGGGAGGGCGGGCGGATTGCGGGATCCTGCGGGCTGCCYTGGGGCCGAGCCCCCCGTGCTCCTCCGGCCCGGCCCCGGCGATGCTTGCCCGCTGTTTATTGCCCTGCAGAGCGATTTTCTCTCCGCCATTCCCACAAGAGGCGTTTTCTCCCCGCGCTGATGGCACCGATGGGGGTCCCTGATGGTCCCAGCTCTGTGAAATGCAGCTCCCGGCACCTGTTTTGTGGAAAAACCTCGATCCAAGGGGATATTCTCAGTCAGATTTTGCCCTCATCCTCTCACCTCACACCCTGCCAGCTTCAAGTCCCTGGAATAAATGTTTTCTCTGCAAATGCTTTAAAAAAATACAACTTAGAAAAACSCAAGGCAAACAAACCAACTAAAAGGACCATAATGATCAACTCTCCAARCTCCTCTGCCCCCACCAACTTCTCCTGCTTTATTCCATCTGTTTTAACCAGGTTATCCTGATCCCAAGGGRTCAGAGCAGCTCCTGCAGACACAGACCAGGGACATTTGGGGACCTTTGAAACCTSWGAGTGGATCAGRAATGGTCAGGGAGCTCCTCCCTGGCTGGGGGCAGAGCTGCCCATCCCAAGGCTTCCCATAAACTCCAGGAGCTGCCTGGAGCTCACCTGTGTGAGCACAGAGCCACAGCAGCAGGGATCAGCCTGGSACCTCGAGGCTGCAATCATGGAATGSTTTGGGTTGGATGTGACCTTCCAGACCATCCAGTGCCAACCCTGCCATGGTGGGGAGGGCCTGGCAGAGYTGCCCAGAGCAGCTGTGGCTGCCCCTGGATCCCTGGCAGTGCCCAAGGCCAGGCTTGGAGCAGCTGCCGTGGCAGGGGGTGGAATGAGAMGGGCTTTAGGGRCTCTTCCCACCCAAACCATTCCATGATTCTCTGGACAGGCAGGAATCACTTCCCCAGGGCTCCATGGCTGTGGGAAGGCAGCACCAAGACTGGATTTGGGGTACCTAGGAACACAGAGCATCTGGCAAAGCATCCCCCAGCTCCTCCCCTGCCAAGGGTTTTGTTTGCAGAAGAAAAGGACTGAAATTCTGTCAGCACCAACACAAAAATGGAGCCTGCTCCATCCCATGTGCAGGAATGGCCTTTCTCCTGGACAGGAGCAGTGCAGGGACACAGCAGCTCCCAGGAAACACCACAAATCCAAGAAGGAAGTGTCTGTTGGAGTGAGGTGAGCCCCAAATCCTGCCCTGGGACACAGCAGCCCCTTGGTGCTCCTTTTGTGGCAGTGGCTCCCTGATCCSTGCCAGGGTTACAGCTCTGGCACCCCACCATGCCCTGCCACCACCTCACCTGCCCCAGCTCCCCTCACTGGCTCCACCTGCCCAGGACACGTCGGTGACTGGTGACCCTGGGTGACACGAGTGGCATTTTGGTGCAACAAGAGGACAATCTGCAGCTGGTGGGGCCATCACAAAAAACTGGCAGCTCCAGTTCCCCAGGATTGTTCCCCTTCTGCTCCCCACAAACCCTGTGACACCTGGGCAGGTGCAAAGCTCTCAGCTCAAACCAAGTGTGACCCTCTTGAGTTTGACAAAATCAGCTTGAAATGGCATTTTCAGCTGTCACAAGCTTTTGAAGACACACACAATAAAGCTCCCAGCCCTGGAAATGCAGCTGGGATATAAAATATCATGGAATCACAGAATGGATGGGGTTGGAGGAACCTTAAAGATCAGRTCCACCCCACTGCCATGGGCAGGGACACCTTCCACTGTCCCAGGTTGCTCCAAGCCCTGTCCAACKTGGCCTTGGACACTMCCAGGGCTGGGGCAGCCATCACCTTTCCATATGATGCTTTGGAATTCAGGACCTGCTAAAGCAACATCTGCAGAGTCACAACAACAAATACAAATTAAAAAAAAAAAGAAAAAAAAACCACCCCACCCACCAAGTGCCTAAATGTAAAATAATCTGGTTTTAACTGGCTGACCCACGTCTGACAGCACAATCCGCACTGAGAGCAGAAGGCTCCCAAATCTCCCTGTTTTAAACCTAAACCCAGCCCCACAAATACCAGGGGATGAGCTGGTGTTATCGAGGCAACGGCGGGGCTGGCAACTGGAGCTCCACTGAGGAGCCGTGGGGAGGCTGCGCCAGCTCAATCCCTCCCCAAAAAAAAGCCATTTTTAGTTTTTAAAGAGCTGGGTTTTGACTTTGCACGGGGTAAACAACGCAGCAGGTGCCTCGCCAGCCCCGGAGGGGCATCGCTCCCRGAGAGCCCGGGGTCGCTCGCGTTTGTTACCGCCCGAGAAGTTCCCCCGGGCCCTGGCAACAGCCGAACGCTTTTGTTTTTGAGTCTCGGAGCTCCCCGCCGGGGAGGCCATGTTAGCTGAGATCCACTGGATCCGGCCGGCATCGCTCCGGGAACCCCGCGGGCTTTGGCTGAAATGTGTGAAACAAAGGATTAAATAAATATCAGGGATTCTCTCCCCCCACCCAAACCGCGGGGTGTGAGGGACGGGAGCCCGGCACACGCAGCCCCGATTCCCCTCAGAACTGCGCTGCTCCTCCCCTCGCTGCTCCTCACGGGGCTCAGGCAGCGCCAGCCCCGCACGGATCGGGCTGCGGCAGTGAGAAACGGTCAGATACCGTTTAACGCTAATTTTGATCGAAAAACAGCCCCAGCCCCCGCCCAGTAGCGCAGGTACAGCCGGAGAGCTCCAGGCCGGGTTCCTCCACCCCACCGGCTCAGCTCCGTGAGGCGCCGGCAGCGCCGAGCTCCGCTCCCGGAGCGCTGACGGGGACACGGCCGGTGGCGCCGCGGTACCGCCCCCCATTAGCGCCGGTGAGGGGCCCCACGCTCCGCTCGCGGGACACAGCCCCGGCTGGGCCGCCCCTGCTGCCGCCTCGGGGCCGCGGACGGGAGTGGGCCCGGCCCGGCCCCTCGCACACAAAATGGCGGCGGCGGCACCGCTCCCGCTCCGCCCGGCCGCCATAGTCGCCGTCCCGGCTCCGCCGCTCTCCTGCCAATCAGAACCCGCCGTGCCACTGCGGGACGGCCCGGCGGAGCCAATGGAAACGCGACTAGCAGAGGAAGAGGCGGTGCCTGCCTGTACCGCGAGGCATTGTGGGGGTTGTAGTCCGCTTAAGCGTTGCGGTAGTGAAGCCGGGGCGGTTGCGGACTCGCCGCCCCGGGACGCCCCGCGGCCGCACGTGGCGGGCGCTGTGTCACGGTGGGAGGCGGAGGAACCGGACCCGGTTCCGCCGCGGGGGCGGAGCAGCGAACACCCAAACACCGAGGCCTCCGCAGGCCCCGATGTGCCCAGGGGGGTTTGCAGGGCCCGAAGCCTCTCAGCGGGGCGGGTCCGGGAGGAGGTTCTGTCCGGGATGGCGGCACCGAAAGCCCTGAGGGCTGCTCGGCCGGGGCGGCCCAAGGACCGAGGCCTTGCTCAGGCGGGGGCGGGGAGGATCCACGGACGGGCCTGGACCGAGGTGGGGCCCCAGCGCCTCAGGGGGGTGTTCGGCCCCAAATGAGGGTGCCTTTCTCTTCAGCCGGGTGAATTTAACTCCTTCATGCTCTGTCCCTCTCCAGAACCGTTCCAGCAGCAGAAGCCACAGATCAGGATCAAAATTGGCACACAGAGATCGTAATTAGACGGATCGCAATTAGCAGACACAGACCACAATTAGCAGACAGTGTCCCCTCAGCATGGTGGGAGCTCGGTGTGCTCAGGAGGTGACAGTTCTCCCCAAAATCACCGATCTTGTGACAATTCTCCCCTTAAATCACCCGTCTGCCCAATTCCAGCTCTGTCAAGGGCTCCTCCCAAGCTTATCTGGCCTCCATCTCACATCTCAAGGAGAGAAGTGACCCACAGGGCAYAGTCCATGAGCTTTCCCCAGGGTTTCAAGGGGATTTTTCCCCACTGGTTGTGCCCCTTGCTGGCTGAGCCCTGTGGGGTGTGGACAGGGGGGGTTCAGTCAGCAGGAATTTTAAGGGAATGTGTCCATGGGGAATCAGGGCATGCAAAAGGCAAAAATAAACAATACAGTTTGTAAATAAAAGGAAAAAAAACTCAAAAAACCCCTCACTGCCAACCTAAAATGTCTCTCCCTTCAAAGTTGTCATCTTGAACTCCCATTTTCTGGGCCAGGCTGGGCCCAGGCCCTGTCCTTGTGTGATTTTTGGGAAGGAACAGTTCAGGSAATGAGCCTGAGCAGCCACTTGAAGCATTTGGAATTAAGTTCTGATGTTACAAAAAGACAAAGGGGGGTTTGCTGTGAGGGTTTTTATTTTTATTTTGGGGGGGTATTTTTGTTTGTTTGGTTCGTGGTGGTTTTTGGTTTTTTTTTTTTTTGTTTTTTTTTTGTTTGTTTGTTTGTTTGGGGTTTTTTTGGTTTTTTTTGTTTTGTTTTTGGGTTTTTTTGGGTTTTTTGTTTTGTTTTATAGGGTTTTTGGTTTTGTTTTTTTTTTTTCTTTTTGTTTTGGGGTTCTTTTGGGCTTTTTTGTGGTTTTTTGGGGTGTTTTTTTTTTTGTTTTGTTTTTGGGGTTTTTTTGGGTTTTGTTTTGTTTTGTTTTGTGGGGTTTTTGGGGTTTTTTTTTGTTTTTTTCTTTTTGTTTTGTTTTGGGGTTTTTTGGGCTTTTTTGTGTTTTTTTTCTTTTTGTTGTTGTTGTTTTGTTTTGTTTTGGGTTTTTTTGTTTTGTTTTTGTTTTGTTTTGTTTTTCCTGATAAATCCCCAATCATAAATTGTCCTCCCCATGATGTGATTTCAATGAGTGGGGGTTAATTGTGCCAAACGGTTTCTGGCCAGAGGGTGTGTGTGGGGCATGGCCTGGCTGTTCCTAGGTGGGAAAGGGGATGGGGAGCTGTAAACAGAGGGTTTGTCCCTGTCCCAACCCGGTGTGTTGGGATCTCCCTGGGAGGCAGAGCCAGGAGCTCTGGGGTGCTCCTGGCACCCCCTGAGCTCTCAGATGTTCTCCCTGTGCTGACCACAACTCTCGATGCAACTCGTGACAAATACCTCCGATTTTTTTTTGGCGCGATTTCATAAGGTATCACGAAGCCTGTGACTCATCATCGGATGTCCGCAGCTAGTGCAGGTGGGCTGTCTGACTTCCCGGCGCCTGTCACCAGTTCGTCCTGCGATTTACCTGTGTGTCAGAGCGCTCGTGAGCAAGCCGATCAGCCATGAGATCGCGATCGGTTGCATGTAGATCGCGTGACACTCCGCGTGGCTTGCTTCTGGTTTTCCCGGCCTCTGTCCTGCGTGTCCTGCCTGCGTGCCTTCCGTTGCTCTGCCGCTACTGTCTTTCAATGCTGATCGAACAGTTCCCTGCTATCGCTTGACACTCATCTCGTAAGTCATCCTGTCCTTCGTGGACTGGTCCTGCCATATTCTACACACTGCCTCTCGGGCTCACTTCGCCTTCCTACTGTCTATGTATACTGTCTTGTTCCCTTGCACTGACTCTCTCTTCTGTGCTTCCTTCCGCTTCCCTGCTTGTTCTGCCCATTTACTTGCTGCTCAGCTTGCTCTTCACGGATCTGGTCGCGATGGCAACCTGTTGTGCCGCATAGTCCCGGGAATGCGCTGTCACATGGCGCATTCTACTGCCTACCTTTTCAGGTTTCCTGACACTGGGGCATTGCTCTCACTGTTCTTCTGTCGCCTGTTTCTCCTTCCCTTCCGCTATCCAAGGCGTATACACCTTCCCTCCCTTCCCACTTCCCACTACCAAGGGCATATCCCCTTCCGCGGTTTTCCCTTCCGCGCGTTCCACTTCTCACGCTTCCCGTTCCCTGTCCCTATCCCAACTGGCCGAACTGTTGCGCCTCCCATAATCCGCTTCCCTGGTCCCATTCCGCGTGTCCCTTCCCATTACGGCCTTCCCATTCCGCTTTCAAACCGCTTCCTTGCAACAAGCTTGGCCCTTCACGGCTAATTACCGGCTTCCCTAACCCTGGTCACCCTTACCCTTTCCCTACCCTCAAGCCCCAGGGAGAAATCCGCGCAGGAGCTCTGCAGCAGGCAGGAGCAGCCCGGGTGCTGATAAAGCCGATAACCCCTGGGGGCGTTGTGCTTATCTCTGAGCCCAGCTCCGGCACTCCCCCGCCGTGCCTTTAGCCCCCGCGGGCTCTCGGAGGTGCCACGGGCCATCATTTGTCACCTCGTGGGGCTGCTGTGAGGGTGCAGAGGCGATTCCCCCTCGCCAGGGCGCTCCCCAGTGCATCCCTGACTCCCTGCACCCTCCCGGGGCTGCAGCAGCAGGCCCGAGGTGCCGAGGCTGCCTGGAGGAGCTGGATCAGCCAAGCCCACACAGGGACAGGCRGATTCCCGAGCTGCTGCCAGAGATACTGTGCTTTATAGATCCAGATTGATTTATTTTTATTTGCCACGCGTTTGGGTCTTTTGCAGCCATATTTTAGCTCCTCCACATCCTGGCTGAGCYCTGCCACCCCTGGGTSCTCCCACCCCTCGTGGCATCCCAAAGCCAGGGTGCCACAGCCCTTTCCATGCTGTCAGGAATAAATTTGGGGTAATGGATGTTTGCACAACCCCGATCCTGCAGAATGGGGTCTGACCCCAGCACTCGGCAACCAGGACCCAGCTCCCACAGCCACCACAGCTCCCAGTGCCCCACAGCCAGCACGGAGCTGCCAGCGCCCAGATCTCCAGCTCCTGGCATCCATCCCCCGGCATTCCATATCCCAACACTCTGCATCCATCCCCCAGAATTCCATATCCCAACACTCTGCATCCATCTCCCAGCATTCCCTGTCCCCATATCCTGCATCCATCCCCCAGAATTTCACGTTCCAGCATCCCAGCACACCCAATATTCCATGCCCCTCATCCCGCATCCATCCCCCAGCATTCCCTGTCCCAACTCCCGGATGCCAGTGTTCCCAGTGCTCCCACCATGCATCAGCCACAGCTCCCAGTTCTCTCCACCCAACTCCCAGTGCTCCCACCATGCATCAGCCATGACTTCCAGCACCCAACACTCCGTCTCCCAAGTGCTCCCATTTCCACCGCAGCTGCACCCCAGCCCAAGTGCTCCAGCAATCTGACCCAGTTACAAAACAGGTAATCCCGCGATTCCCAGCCACTATCTCCCAGTTGTTTCCCAGTGCTCCACTCCTCTACACACAAGCATCCCAGATGCTTCCAGTATCCAGCTCCCCATTACTCCCAGGGCTCCCAGCCTAGTTTCCCAGCATCCCAGCTCCCAGTGCTCCCAGTGTTTCCCATCTCTCAGCATTCAGTTTCCAGTGCTCTTAGCAATCACCAGTGCTCCAGCATCCAGCTGCCATGCGTACCTAGGTTACTCTCATCGTCCCAAGTAATCAGGCTCCAGTGCTCTCAGTGCTCCGCATTCCGAGCGATCCTCAAGTGCTACAGACATCATTCTCCCAGAGCTGCCCAGTGCTCCCAGCACCCAAATCTCCCAAGCTCCCAGTGCTGTCCAGTCTCCCAGCATCCTGCTCCCGTGCTCCCAGTTCCCAGCGTCCAGCATCTCAGCTCCCATTGCTCCACATCCATCTGCCCAAGCGCTCGCCGCGGATCCGTGCGTCCCAGCACTTCCCAGCATTCTACATCCATCTCCCAGGTTGCTCAAGTTCCTCGGCCGCCCCCCTCCCGCGAGCGCTGCGGGGAGCCAGAGCCGCGCACGTGCGCCCCCTGGCCACGCCCACATTCCCAATCAAGGAATGGCCACGGCACCACACCGTTGCGACGCGCCGCCCGCCTACCGGGAAGCTGCGTCGAACGTTGGACCCGCCTCTCGCCGGTAGCCCCGCCCCCGGGCGACGATAGCCGGTTGGCCCCGCACCACCAGCGGCAGCCCCCTGCTGGATGGCCCGCCCCCCGTGCCCCCCCGTAGCCCCCCGTGTCCCTCACGGTGTTCCCCAAAACCTTGCCTGTTGCCTGTGTATCCATGTCCCTCCAGCCGGGCTGTTCCTGATGCCCCACCATCCGGTGTCCCCCTGGAGTCCCCTGCGTGCCCCCTGTCTCTTGCTCGTTGCCCCCGATGTCCCTGTGCTCCGGATGTCCCCATGTGTCCCTCCGATGTCCCTGTGTTTCCTCTGATGTCCCCTTGTTTCTCAGTCCCATGTCCCGCTGCTATTCCCTCCATCTGACTCCATGGCCTCTGTAAGGCCTTGATGGCTGCCCACGTCACCCCTGTCCCCAGTGTCCGCTGCCTTCCTGTGTACCCCTCCCTACTCCCCTCTCCTCCCAAGTCCTACTGAGATACCCCCCTGTGTCCCCATGGCCATAGGTTCCCTGTGTCATGTCCTCCGATGTCGCCCCTGTTACTCTGTGGTTCCCCAAGTCCCCCTGCCCCTCAACAGGTCCCCATGGTCACCCATGTCCCACGCACGTCTGCCATTTGCTAGTCCTCCCCTTCCCGAGGGAAATGAGGGAACCAGGGACCGTGTCACCCCTGAGAGTGATTGGGAACAGAGATTGTGACCCCTCTGCGGTGATGGAACAGGATTGTGTTCATCCTTGGTTGATAGAACAGGGCTGTGTACACCGCCACTGGGTGATGAAACAGGGGGAGCTGTGTCCCCCCCTGAAGTTTGATAGGGAAACAGGGATTGTGTTCCCCACCCTGAAGTGAGAACGAGATTGTGACCCCTCTGGGTGATAAGGGAACAGGGCTGTGTACCCACTGGGATGGAACAGGGCTGGTTCCCCCTGGTGATGGGACCAGACTGTTCCTCTGGGTGACTGGAACAGGGACTGTGTCCCTGTTGGGTGATGGGAACTAGGGGCTGTGTCCCCTTTGGGTGTTGGAAAGGGGGCTGTGTCCCTGAGGTGATGGGAAACAGGGAGTGTGTCCCCCTGCGGTGCGGAAACAGGGCTGTGTCCCCCTGGGTACAGGGAGAGGACTGGTGTTCCCATTTGGGATAACAGGGAGCAGGGACCGTGTCCCCCTGCGCCATCGAGCCCTTCCCTCAGGCACAAGGGGCTCAAGGACAGACGGACAGCCAGCACCCCCTGATGTGACCCTGTCCTTCCTGGTGCCACTCAGCACCAAGGTGACACCGTTTATGGTGGGACCTGCAGAAAACAGAGGAGCTGAACCTGCCCAGAGGGTCCTGACTGAGCCCAAAGGGGAAGGAGGGGGTGCCCGGGGGGTCGGGGTGAACTGGGGGGGTCTGGTGGGCACCCCATGGGCAGCACGAGTGGGTGTGGGGCTGGGGGAGTCAGCTGGGAATCCCATCCCGGCAATCACCTGGGAATCCCATCCTGGGGAATCACCTGGGAATCCCATCCCGGGGAATCACCTGGGAATCCCACCCTGGCTGTGCCAGAGGATCCCTGGGCAGATGGGGACACCCTGATTCCCAAAGCACAACACGTGGCTGCCTGGTGTGACWACTAATGATTCATTAATTCGATTAATTCATTCCTTTTGTAAGGCACAAGGAGAGGGTGTCAAAGGCACCAGGGAGGGGACAAATCCGYAGGCAGGGGTGTGGGACAGGGCCGGTAAATGGAGCTGTCGGTAGCGAGACAGGATTGATCTGCTGTCGATCCCTGCAGCCGCTCTCCCCGCTGCTGCTGCTGCTGTCTCGTGGCTGCGATGCTCCATCCCCCGGGAACGCGGCTCCCAGGGATTCCCCCCCAGCCAGGAGCTCCATCCCGCCGGACCTGGGTGCTGCCAGCCCTCCCCAGATCCCCCAGACCCCAAATCTTTCTTTTTCTGCTCCTTTCTCCGCTGCCATCATCGGGCAGACACTGACATCCAGCGGCTGCCGGGATCGCTCTCGTTCCGGGGCTCTCTCCGGTCCCCGGTGCACCGGGAGCTGCCCGGCCCGGCCTRGTCGTGCCCCGGGGCCCCGGGATGCACCCAGCCGTGCTCCAGCCGCCTGTCCCCAGCGCGGCCACCCCCGTGTCCTGCCGTGTCCCCGCAGTCGATATCGCAGCGGGGTCCGGCCGAGCCCMGAGCATCCGCGCATCCCCGGGGGGACTCGGGGACACCCCCGGGCTCCGAGGTCGCGGTGACAAAGGCACGGCGAGGTCGCGGTGACCCCGCCATTGCCCTGGGGACATTTGTCACCGACTCCCTGCCGCAGCCCGTGGACTTTGAGCCGAGCCTGGGAGCGGCGCTGGGACGCGMCTGGAGGCGCTGGCATCGCCCCAAAGGTCCCCGAGAGGGGCTGCGGACAGCAGGTAACCCCAGGTGACCCCCCCTGTGTCCCCACTGCTGTGCCACCGCGCTCCACAGGGATTTTATGTCCCTTTGAGGTGCCACTGCCTGACCCTCGCGTTTGGAGTCAGCTCCGGGAGGAAATCACGGCGCTCTTCCCATGTCAAATCTGGGAAAACCAAACGGCAGCGCCGGGCACGGGGCGGCTGCACGCTCCTGCTTTTGGGGGATAAAAGCTGGGAAACACATTTTTCCTCCAAATCACGTCCTTTGGAGGCCCGGAGGAGTTTTGTACCTCCCCATTCTCCTGGGGCATTCCCGGGGCCGGGCTCTCCCGGGAAGCCCTGGGATGGGATATTGGCTGCAGGTGGAGCAGGGCCAGGGGGCAGCTGTGGGTGCTCAACCCCTCTGCAGGAGCCCACCCATGGGTGGGACGGGGGCGGGGGCCGGGTGGGCTGTGGATTTAACCTGTGAGAGGGTCAAATCTGTGGTGGGCTGTGGATTTAATGTGTGAGAGGGTTAAATCTGTGGTGGGCTGTGGATTTAACCTGTGAGAGCCCCCAAATCCTGCACAGGGGCTGGGAGGGCAGAGCTGGGGGTCTCTGCTGTGTGCTGAGGTGTGTCAGTCCCTGCTGTGTGCTGAGGTGTGTCAGTCTCTGCAGCCCCTGGGGTTCCACAGCTCTGTGTTGCAGACCTGGGACCCAAAGGGGGCGTTGGGGACATGGGCTGGGGACAGCTCGTGGGTGGTGGGGGTTGTTTATCCCCCAGGGTGAGCTGTGGATTTAACCTGTGACAGGGTTAAATCTGTGGTGGGCTGTGGATTTAACCTGTGAGAGGCCCCAGATCCTGCACAGGGGCTGGGAGGGCAGAGCTGGGGGGCTCTGCTGTGTGCTGAGGTGTGTCAGTCTCTGCTGTGTGCTGAGGTGTGTCAGTCTCTGCAGCCCCTGGGGTTCCACAGCTCTGTGTTGCAGGCCCGTGGCCCTGCACGGTGCCAAAGGGGGCCTTGGGGACAGCATCTGGGGACAGGCCATGGGTGCTGGGGGT
This sequence comes from Sporophila hypoxantha, assembly GCA_002167245.1. NCBI lineage: Eukaryota > Metazoa > Chordata > Aves > Passeriformes > Thraupidae > Sporophila > Sporophila hypoxantha. The sequence goes on along the minus strand of NDFG01000073.1, from coordinate 530,056 downwards.
TGTTTATCCCCCACGTCCGTCCGGAAGCGCTGTGCTGGGAAGGAAAGGGAGGGGACAGCCAGGGCTGCTCCCAGCGCCAGAGTGGGAGGGATGCTCCCAGCTGTACCCCGAGAAATCCCCATTTGTGTGGTTCCAGTTGTGGTTCCTCAGCCTCCAGCATCGCCCCTTCCCTCTCTCCCCAGCTTTTGTGGCTCTGCAGTGACTGGAAAGGGCAGRGAGCTGCAGSAGGGGCTGGACAGTGCCAGGTCAGTGCTGGGGCTCCCAGGRTGGGGTTTGGGTGTCACTGCCTGACACCCRTGGGTGTCACTGTCTGTCCCCCCAKCCCTTCTGGGGACGGACGTGTAAGGAAGCAGCTCCTTTGCCCTGCAAGTGAGGCTTTCCTGGGGATTTCCTGGCTGGTGTAAGACWGTGCATGGGAAAAGCATCGGCCTGGAGCCTGGGAAGGGCTGGCCCCATCCAAAAAGGGGCCTTGCTTTAAAATCTGGCTTGGTCCATTGGGGGGTTGGGGAGTGTGGGTGCTGGTGGGGTGATGCTGGTGGTCTCCTGTGGCAGGGAGAAGGTGCAGAGCCCCAGGGAGCAGCTGGAGCAGAGACACGGCCATCACCTGTCCCAGCACCCCTGTCCCAGCCTGGGGGACACATCCTGACTGTGCCAGCACCCTGTGAGGAGCCCGTGGCACCACCATGTCCCAGGCAGGAGGTACAGCAGAGCCCCAGGGACCCCAGCAATGGTGTGACCCCTGTCCATCCCCCCCATCAGCACCAATCCCTATCACATCTGGGCCCCATTTCTCTTGGATTTTTGATCCTAAAAGCACCTTTCACCCCAAACCTGACTTGCAGGGTGCTGGGCTGCCCCAGCTCCTGTCCCCATGTCCTCCCCAGGTGCCATCCACCCTGGGTGGGGAGGGTGGTTGGTCCCAGATGGAGCAGGGCGGACACAGAAATTATCACTGGAGGGGAAGACAGGCCCCTGCTCCCCAAATCAGGGGAAATCCCTGCATGGCCCACCTTAATCCATCCCCCAGGAGCTGAGGAGGCCTTTGAACACCGTGATGTGGTCATCAACAGCCAGGACAAGGTTTCAGATGTGTACACACAGCTGGAGAAGCTCGGGGAGTGAGTGAGGCTCCCGTGTCCCAGCCCTGGGCATTGCCCCTGGCTGTCCATGCACAGCCCTGGTGCTGGTGGTGGCTCCTCCATCCCTCCTCCTCTGTCCTAGGGGGAAATTTGGGACTGTGTACAGGCTGCAGGAGAAGGCCACGGGCAGGATCCGGGCTGGGAAATATTTCCGGGCGCGCACGGCCAAGGAGAGGCAGGCGGCGCGCGCCGAGGTGGAGCTGATGAACCTCCTGCACCACCCACGCCTCGTGCAGTGCCTCGAGGCCTTCCAGGAGCCCACCCAGCTGGTGATGGTCATGGAGTAGTGAGTGAGGGGCTGGGGGCTGCCAGGGGGGGCACTGAGGGTGGGGAGGGGTCCCTGTGCAGATGGATGGATGGATGGATGGATGGATGGATGGATGGATGGATGGATGGATGGATGGATGGATGGAGAACTTGGAAACTCTGGAGTGGTGAGGTCCTCCTAGAGCACTGAGTTCTCTGCTGGGGCTTCCCCTCCTTGGAGCTGGTAGACCCCAAAAGGGTTCCCAGCAGCTCATTGTCCCTACAGTGGCAGGGATGGATGGATGGATGGATGGATGGATGGATGGATGGATGGATGGATGGATGGATGGATGGATGGATGGATGGATGGATGGATGGATGGATGGAT
>NDFG01000073.1:513830-527882 GCA_002167245.1 Sporophila hypoxantha | reverse complement strand
TGTCCCCAGCGTGGCAGGCGGGGAGCTCTTTGAGCGCATTGTGGACGATGACTTCGAGCACACGGAGCCCAGCAGTGCCCAGTACATGCAGCAGATCCTGGAGGGGCTGCAGTTCATGCACGGCCAGGCCATCGTCCACCTGGACCTCAAACCRGAGAACATCGTGTGCGTCAGCCCCGGCAGCCACCGCGTCAAGATCATCGACTTCGGCCTGGCACGGAGGCTGGGTGAGTGTGGGAATCATAAAATCAGAGAGTMTTGGGGGTAGGAGGGCCGGGATGGATGGAGAGCAGAGATCTCTGCAGCCAGGTCAGGAACTTGGGGTTTATTGCAAAGGGCCTGAGTGCAGGGCCCTGCTGGGAGCTGCCAGCCACAGCTCAGAGCAGCAAAGAGAGAAGAGAGGGGGAGAGAGCAAAATGGGGTAAGAGAGTAAAAGGCAAGAGGGTGAAGTTCCTGTTCCAATAGAATAAATCTTCTGTGTTGAATATTCTAATTCTCACTAACCAATCTAGTACAAGATACAAATCCTATAGCATTTACATACAGCCTATAAGAATCATTACATTACCATCCTGTGTTACATTTCAAACCCTAAAAACTCCTCTTTGGGCCCCTTCTGCCAAGCTGTAGGGTCTGCTCTGACCCTTGGGCCTGTCTGCAAGCAGAGGGTGTTGTTTCACCTTCAGTCCAGCCACACCATTGTTTTCCAGTTGTTCAGTAACTGAGGGATCTCAAAGCTTGCTTTCATTTCAATCTCGCTTATAGTTTCTATATTCTCAAAATCTTTTGCCAGACAATCATATAGATAAGGCTTTCCTGTTCCATCTTCCCCAACATTTGGGAAAGCTGCAAAAGGCAGGCCTCAGAGGCAGCAGAGTTATTCTAGCCGAGCGTTAATACACAGACCATTGTTCTATTTGTCCTTACTTTTCTACATTTTACATCATTTTTCTGCTGACCAATCTCATGGCTACTGCTTAGCTCTAATCACATTCTGCTGTCTCTGAGGCCTGCCTCTTGCAGCTTTCCCAAACCCCTCTGATTTTATGGATTCCCACAGGTGAGCACCAAGGGGCTCCTGGGGGTCCAGGGCAGGGACTGGCACTGCCACAGGGACACATCTGGCCTGGCACAGCAGTGAGGAGCTCGGTGTCCCCCTGCTTGGGCCTTTCCTGACATCCACCAACGCTCTGTGTGTCCCCAGCCCTGCTGCTGAGGTGGAGACCCCCCTGTCCCCAAGGGTGGTGGCACACAGAGAGGCTCTAGGAGAGCACCAAGAGCTGCAATAGCCCTGGGGGGTGGCAACTCCATTGGAGGAATGTCTCCCCTGTTGATGGAGTGACAAAAGTGTCCTTTGTCTCCTTAAAAAGSATAAAAGCTCAGAAGTTTCTTTTCTCAGTTAGTGAAAAAGACACCTCATAGGACCTTGGGGACTTWGCCTCAAACTTAAGGYTAGCRAATTGGACAGGAGCCAAAAGGTCCCACTTGAACAATTTACTAGAGAAAGAAGAGAACAAAGGAACTAAATTGCTTTTGTGGAGTGTTTTACCAGGAGCAAGAACCTCTGAGCACCTGGACTCGGTTTTTCCTCTCCTGCCATCAAACAAGGAACATATTACTTTTTATTTGTGCCTTTTTTAAAAACTGTTTTTGTTTCTAATACAGAGCCATGCCTGCGTGAATTCTTCATCAGTTATGCTTCTAAGGTCAGCTGAGCTATCTTCTGAGGAGTGCGTGCATATCATCGATAATCTTCCAAAGCTTGTACGTCTTCCGGCAGTATGCCTGATGCCTGATGAGCGTACTGAGGATGCTCCTAGTCTATTACCATCACATGCGTACCCGGGCCACAGGGTTCAGATGGCGTCGCAGTCACTCGCACGCTCTTCCACCTGCGGTCTCTGTGATTAGGTGCCCGTGATAGTCGGTCCTGGTTTATGGCCCCTGAGATTCCCCTAGCATGGGCCTCCTGCTCCCCAGGTGGGCTGGATCGTCTGTACTCATGTGCATCACCTATTGCCAGGCACGTTCCTTGGCCATGAGATACTTTGTATATAAATAAGAAGCACTTGACTAGAAGTTTCGCCTCTGAGTGTAATTTATGCAGCAATACAATTTTTTATTTATATATTTATGCATTGGGTCAATAATGTCATGAGCAATGTCATCACATATGCCACTGTGTAACCCTAACGGATGTGGTGCGCGGGAAGTTGTCTCCACTTCCTCTAACATGCCACATTGCCACCCACCGTATACATTGTATAGCTGGGATTGACTCAGGGTATACTAAGGGGTACTCAATCAGTTTTTTCATAGCAGTTTCTATTTCCAACATATTCTTCTGCATCTCATCAGCAATATTACTCTATTCTCACACTCTCACACTCCTACAATTATCTATTACACTATTGTGATTTAAGTTTTTCTCAGATGTGTTTTTAAGGCATATCCCCAAATGACTGGTGATTCCCTGCGTCTCCTTGAGTTCTGCCCGACAAGAAGGAAGACTTAAGCCCATCTGTGTGGGGCCACAGCTCCAGCTCAATGTGGGCTTCCAGCCTTTTTAATGCACGACGACTTTTACAAATCTAATTATACGATGCAACAGATGATAGCCATACGACGCCCCTCTTCGCCGTTAGCCCTTTCTTCTCGTCCTATCATCTCGAGCGATGAAACTGTCTATGTAGACTCAATCTTCTAATGTGTTCCACTTGCCCGTTGGTCGCAACATCCTGAATAAACCCGCCTATGATGTCGTGTGTTGCGTATTCGCCTGTCTCTCCCCATTCTCATCACAAAAGTCATTGTTTCTGCTCTCTTTTGCGCTCTCTCAACTCAGGGTTCATGCAGAACCTAACTACCCACATTCCTACTCCCCCCCTCCCCACGCCCGACCCCCCGCCCCCCCCCCCCCCCCCCCCCCCCCCCCCCCCCCCCCCCCCCCCCCCCCCCCCCCCGTCTCCCCCCCCTCCCCCCCCCCCCCCCGCCCCCCCCCCCCCCCCCCCCCCCCCCCCCCCCCCCCCCTTATATCTGCCCTCTCGTTAGATAATGGTTCATATATTCCAAAGCTTTATAGTTATCAAGGATACTCATAGTAACATATCTAAAATTATACTTCAAAAGGTTGTTGTTGAAGAGCTTTTTATGACTTAACGATAAAGAAAGAGGCAACATCTTTACGTTGCTTTCAATTTCAATGCTCCTAGATCAACTAGGGTTACTTTCAATAATAGGGCCTTCGTCTGCACAATTTTTTCGCAATGCTTTCATTTTTCCTCACCTTGATCTTATCTGTAAAATTCACAGCTCTGCCGACATTGTCAGTAGCACTCACCAAATTACATCACATCTCAAGCTCTGCTTCTCGTATCCTGACACCGAACCAGCTTACAAGTTCTTTCTGCTATTTCACAACGATCTCAACTGGGGCCTGTCGCTGGCCCCCAATGCCCAACTGCAACCATCCTGGCCACTAGGACCCAATTCCACACTCGGTAGCCGATCTTGCTGTCCCCGTGCGGAGTGAATTGTCCCATGCTGAAAACTCCTGTCTCCCTTTCCTCTGCAACGCTCCAGTGAACGGCCTCATTGAGGTGTGCTCCCACCGGGCACCGCTGAGCTTGCCATGGCTTTCCAGAGGTTGGTTTAGCCTCTGAGCCCGTGAAGCTTCTCCACGGCATGCTTGATGGTCTGCTTGTTCGTCACTCGCTATACATCCTCTGTGCGTCAGTCGCCCTCAGGTGAGCGTACATAGGACGCCAGGGCTCGTGGGTCGTTCTCGTGGCCTGAGCCCCACTGATGCCCTGGGCTCCCTGCTCCAGGCTGAGTGCGGGAGTCCCCTTCCAGGGGGACACTGGACCATGGAGACCCTGAGCAATGTCACTAGACTGCCCATGACTTTGCAGGAGAGACACCTTCTCGGAGAGATCTCCAGCCACCAAGGATTTCATCAGCCAGCTGTCTGCAGAAAGAGCCCAGGGTTAGAGCGGCTGTCGGTCGACGATGGCTGCCTCTGCTATAGCTGGAGCTGGCTGGGGCGGTCTGAGGCGGCATTGGGGAGGGGAGAAGCCATGCCGATTTGGTGCAGGGGTGCTCCCAGGGGGAGGGAGTCCCCCCGTGACCCCTGTTGTGGTTCTGTGATGCCTGCACGCGGCGGCTCCCCAGTGCAGGGCCTGCTGCCTGCACCACCTTGGCTGCAGCAGCCCCAGCCCAGCACCCCAGGCAGTGGTCCAGGGAGCGATCACAGTTCCTGCAGAGGGATGGAGGTACGTGAACAGGGCCATGGGTGTCTCTGGTGGGGCGTTCAGACCGGGGAAGGACAGGGTGCTCGTAGCACTTGAAAAAGTCGCTTCCAGAGTACCCCGTGGCTAAAGCGGGCATGTGACTGCAACTAGTGCCCGTGGATTGGGCAACAGCGAATGCCCTGCGGTGTTGGCCCTGTGCAGTGGCTCTGCCCAAGGCTCAGTGCCCCTGGGTGGCGATGGGGCAGCTGGGTGAAGGCTCTGGCCATTTGGGTGGATCAAGTGGCTCTGGGGGACGGTGTCACTGCCTCTCTGAAAAGCCCAGTTGCGATATCGGGGACAGGTGCTTGGCCGAAGGGCTCAGCGTGCTCCTGGGTGGGTGGAATGGGTGGCTCTGCCCAAAGCTCAGTGCCGCCTGGGCATGGCGGACAGGGGTGATGCTCTCTTGAGCCGACCTTGGGACAGGGTGGCTCAGTGCCTCTGATGGGATGGACAGGGGATATGGCTCTGCCCAAGGGCTCAGTTGCCCTGTGTGGTGTGTGGAAATAGGAGGTGGTCTCTGCTGAAAGCGATCTCAGTAGCCCCTGTGGGACTATGGGGCAGGTGGCTCTGCCCTGAAGGGTCAGTGCCCTGTGGGGCATTGGGTGCGGACACCTGTGGGACAGGGAATGGCTCTTGCCAAGGGCTCAGTGCCCCTGGTGGGGAATGGGGAAGGATGTCTGCCGGCTCAGTGCCCTTGCGTGGGGACATGGGGACATGGGGGATGGCTCTGCCCCTGAGGGCTCAGTGCCCGTTGGTTGGACATGGGGACAGGGGAATGGCTCTGCCCAAGGGTCAGTGCCCATTCTCCCCCTCCAGAAAACAGAGGAAAGCCCTGCTGGCTCTCAAGAGGCTGACCCTGCTGTCCCAGAGCCCGGAGGGAAGCAATCAGAGGCTCAGGATGAGGAATGCGTGATGGCCCCTGAGGCACCGCCAGCCCATTCTCTCTGCTGTTGCCATCTCCACCTTGTGCTCCTGGGCAGCCTCCTCCCTCTTTTGCTCCACCCTGGTGTCCTTAAACACCCAGGCATGCCCCACCCCCCCCCCCCCCCCCCCCCCCCCCCCCCCCCCCCCCCCCCCCCCCCCCTTGTGCCATTTCTTGCTCCAGGCGCCTTGAGGTTCTCTCCATCCCCCATCCCTGGGGGTGGATGCCAGCCTTGGATGGGCTCATCCCCCTCTGTGTAACCCAGAAGCTGCCCTCCTGCACCTCCAGCCAGCTCCCTCACATTCCCTTGCCCATCTCCTGCAGGCCTGGAGAAGGAGCAAGCCCCCAGAGCTCTGCCCCAACGAGGTGCCAACCCCTCAGAAGCTGCTGCGCCAGACCAGGAGGAAGAGGAAGGAGGAGATGGTGGGAGCCAGTGCAGCCTCAGGGCAGTGAACAGCGTGGCCCTGCCACCCCCATCTCTGAGCACCTGGAGATGGGTGGAGCCCTCGTGCTGACTGGCCAAGCCTGGGGCACACCCAGACCCTCCTGGCGGCGGCTCTAGGCCTCGTGGGGTCCCTTGCTGCTGTCCCTGTCACCAGATAAGCACTGACAGTACTCTGCACTCCTGTGCTGCTTCCCATTTCGCCCAGACTCGCTGGCACAGGCAGGAAAGAGCTGCTCAAGCTGTGCCCACCCTTGGAGCTGGTAGAGCATCACAGCCCCTTGACCATGTGCCAGCCTGGACCACGCGCATTGTCAGATCTTCCCAGCTGCTCAGCCATAGGGCCACTTCCTCTGCCTTCAGGTACACGCTGAATTCTCCGTCACTCGAGTATCAGAGGTGGCTCGTTGTTATATTCCCCGACGCTCTACATGATGGGGGTTCCTGAGATCACATGCTGCTCTCTCTTGATGAGGCCTCTGCTCCTGTCCATTTCTGCGGTGTACATTCGCTCGGGCGCCCTCCGGACACTGGCTCAGTGGGCAGCCCCAGCCTTGGCCTCTGCAGGAGGCAGAAACTTGTCGTCATCGATTTGGTCGTAGCCACTGGAGGCAGGATAGCCATCAGTAGTCACAGGCCTTTTGCAGCGGGTCACACCCGCTGGGACAGGAGGCTGAGCCTCGATTGGTCTCATACTGGGCACTGCGGGGCATCCGGTCAGCTTGAGCCTTCAAGCGGCGCCCTCGTGATGCTGTAGGGTGGGTCTCATCGAGTGTATGCGAGATTCGCGCTTCTGTCGCTGCTGCTGCAGGTGCATTAGCCAGCGAACGCGGGAGTTACACATTCCAAAATATGTTCAACTGATGCTGGCGATTGCATTCCCCTCCAATAAGAATATTCAATAACTCTTAGTATCACCATCGTATGCGACTTCAATCCCGCCTAATAGTCAGTGGAGCATCGAGGGCTGTATCAGCACTCGCCAGATCTAGTCTTCGTCAATTGAGGATAATTCATCATCCCTCCAAACCACTCACGGGCTGTCGATCATGCAGAATGGGCCAATTGTCTTCTCACTATCATTCCAAATGTCAAGTGCCAGGGATGCATGTGCTATAAGATGGCAATATGGGAGGTTGTGATCTTCATTCCAAATCTGCTGATGAGGGGATCATTCCAAATGCAATTGAGGGATCATGCTCCAAATGCACATCGAGGGGATCATCTCCACCACATTTGACAGCTGCCAATGCAGTGTGAGGGCAATAGTGAATGCACATCGACGGTGATTCAGTTCAGAATCTGGCATATTGTCGAGCTGCGGTATCAGTCGTTCAGAATAAGATAGCAAATGAGGGTAGATCATTCCCAAAGTGCAACTGACTGGGGACTCACTCGCATTAGCAATCGACGAGGGTATGTTTCCATCGCAAATTTCATCCAATTGAAGGTAGGATTGATCGCATGTTCCAAACTCTTCGTGTGATGATCATTCCCAATAGTCCAAGGAGGGACTTCCTAAATTTCAGCGAGGGCGTCCGGACTCCCTCGACTTCACCCACGCAGGGAGGGTCAGCGCCCAATACAACTTCACAAGTGTTCGTGGTGTGACGTGCCACAGATTCTGCTTCCAAGGAGATCCGATTCAGCCATAAGTATTCTCGCGGGACTCTGCATTTCCCACTAAAGTTTCTCAGGGAGGGAGTTTTTTCTCCCAAAAACTTTCAGGTGGTCAGTGATTGCATCCGAAATTCAGGGAGTGGACTGCGACTGTCTGAATCTTCAGGGTATAGGGAGAATTTCCCCAAGTTACACACAGTGGATTCGGATTATCTACCGCAATGATATCTTCAATCGCAACCTGGTAGGCGCTCTTACACTGACCCAAGTTCGAGGTCATAGCGGTATCTATTTCCCAGCAAGGATTCTTGAGCTGGAATTTTTCTCCCATACATTTCGCGTGTCGTATGGGCCCACTCTTGAGGGGCGTGTGCTCGTTGTCTTCTGTCTAGGAGTCCTCTATGTCAATCGCTCTGCCGATGCGATTGGCACACGACGTAGCCGGTGAACAAGACTGTTTGTGAGTCAACCTTACACTGAGGCAGTAGAAGATAACTGTCTCATGGCAGTGCATTGGGACTACGATCCGACTTTAACAAAGATGCTGATCTGTATGCGGCTGCTTGTCCAGTCGAGCCACGAGGGAATGTCTCTGGGTGCAGATCGGCCTTCCGCCAGGCCCTTGATCTGTAGTGGGAATAGGAGACCATGCTTCTAAGTGCTCCTCCTCCAGCGTCTCACGTTAGTCGCCCAGTACTATCACCATTATTGCTCTATCAAGTTTCTGTCTGTCAGTCACTCCTCACCTTGGATTAGCATGCGGATAGGCGTATGTTTACCTACCAAGCCGCGTAGCGTGGTGCACACATTCTGGACCGTAGGCAGCGATCCGGCTGACACGACGTTAATTGGGAAGACTGCCTGCAGCGACAGCTACTTCTCCGTAGTTTCTAAAACTCTCTCTGACTGAATCTTACAGCTGACACGTGCGGTGGCAGACCAGCGGTACATTATCTTGGATAGCTCAGTGCATTATGGTTGTGCGCCAAGGCCCCATGGGAACCCAGCGACGGACTGCCGATTGTCCAATCTATTGGCTAGCGCCACTCGACAACACGCCTGCTCTTGCCCGGATGTCCCCAGTGGCACGCGATGAGACCCCAACTAAGCTCAACAAACAAGCCCTCACTCTCGAAATGCGCCTACCTCTAGTTCGCCCAATAGCCATCATAAAGTTCAACTGCGGATGACGCGGCGTCTCCGATGTCAAAATTCTAGCTACTACACGAATGTCCACGGGCCCTAGATCCGCTGTTAGATGTGCGCTGGATACGATCAAATGTTAGCAAAGATATAAGCTGGCGAGCAGTACTCAGAATTGTGTGAACCTCACCTCAGTGGGAGACAAACCACGTTTCCTTCTTACCTACTGAATCGGTTGTGAGCTGTCGAGAATTAACGGGAGCACGCAGTTTCATTCCCCCCAACGGTGGTTTCTCCAGGCCTGGACACAGCTGCCCAGGGCAGGGGTTGAGGTTTAAAAGTGGATGTGTGATGATCGCCGAGTGTACGTAACAGATCCCTAGATCAGTTAAATTATTCTACCCCTCTTCTTAAGTGCGATCAGCTCCTACATTCGTCTTATGAGTTGGGGCCCCAGGGGGTCGGGATCTTCACAGCCCTTATACCACTGCGTGTACATCAAAGCTCGGTTTTGATCACTATCCACATGTGTCTCCACTATTCGGACGGGGATGGTCAGTTTGGTCGGCGCTTGGGTCAGTGCCTGCGGGTTGATCTTCAGGAGGCGGGCCTTTCCCACACCCCCCACTTCCTCGCACGCTGTTTTCTTTTCACCGTGCACAGCTTGCCCAGGGACGGGCAATCGCAGTTGCTCTTCCATCTTGCAGATATTTGACTCTGCCGCAGGTGTCACAAGTCCTGGAGCAGCCAGGGCAATGGGCACCAGCGTACGCCCTTCCATTTGCAAAGCTTCTCCTTTTCAGTCTTCCTTTTGCTTTGCGTTATTCCTACTATGTCTGTACATTTTCCGCAGTATGACTTCCCCACGGCCCCGTGTGTATACAATGCTCCTAAATCAACTAGGGTTACTTTCAAAGGCCTTTTTCCATGCTTCATTTTCCTCAGTTATTATTAAAATTCACAGCTCTCCCACTGTCAGTGCACTCACAAATACACACATCACCTGTTTGTACCTGACACGAAACACAGCTTTGTATTTCACAAGATCCCAACTGGGCCTCGTGCCCCAGGGAGATCCCAGCTGAATCTCCTTGCCCAGGACCATCCCAGCTGGGCCTCCTGCCCCATGGAGATCCCAACTCTCCAGGACCATCCCAGCTGGGCCTCCTGGCCCATGGAGATCCCAACTGACCTCCTGTCTCCTCTCTGCAGCTCCAGACACCCCAGTGAAGGTTCTCCACGGCACCCCTGAGTTCATGGCTCCAGAYGTGGTTGCCTTTGAGCCCGTGAGCTTCTCCACGGACATGTGGAGCGTTGGTGTCATCTGCTACATCCTGTGAGTGCCCTGGTGGGCAGGGCAGGCTGGGCTGTGGGGCTGAGCCCTCACTGATGCCCTGGGCTCCCCTCTCCAGGCTGAGTGGGGAGTCCCCCTTCCAGGGGGACACGGACATGGAGACCCTGAGCAARGTCACAGCTGCCCAGTGGGACTTTGAGGAGGAGACCTTCTCGGAGATCTCCCAGCCAGCCAAGGATTTCATCAGCCAGCTGCTGCAGAAAGAGCCCAGGTYGGGCCTGGGGGCTGCTCAGCTGGAGCTGGGCTGGCTTTTGGGGTGCTGAGGGGGTGGGTGAGGGGAAGCCATGCCTGTTTGGTGCAGGGGYTGCTCCAGGGTGGAGGAGCCCCCCGTGACCCCCTGTGTGTGTGTGTGTGCTGCAGCCGGCGGCTCCCCAGTGCAGGGGCTCTGCTGCACCCCTGGCTGCAGCAGCCCCAGCCCAGCAGCCCCAGGGCGCTGTCCAAGGAGAGGATCAGGCAGTTCCTGGCACGGAGGAAGTGGCAGGTACCTGCTGGGGACATGGGGACATGGGGGTGGCTCTGCTGAAGGGCTCAGAGCCCCTGGTGGGGATATGGGGACATAGGGGTGGCTCTGCTGAAAAGCTCAGTGCCCCTGATGGGGACAGGGGCATGGCTCTGCCCAAGGGTTCAGTGCCCCTGGTGGGGACATGGGGACAGGGGAATGGCTCTGCCCAAGGGCTCAGTGCCCCTGGTGGGGACAGGGGAATGGCTCTGCCCAAGGACTCAAGTGGCCTCTGGTGGGACAGGGTGGGTGGCCTGCCTCTGCTGAAAAAGCCCTCAGTTGCCCCTAATCGGGGACAGGCTGCTTGGCCAAGGGCTTCAGCGATGCCCCTGGGTGGACATGGGGACAGGGGGGTGGCTCTGCCCAAGGGCTCAGTGCCCCTGGTGGGGATATGGGGGCATAGGGGTGGCTCTGCTGAAGGGCTCAGAGCCTTTGGTGGGGACAAGGGGGTGGCTCAGAGCCTCTGATGGGGATATGGGGACAGGGGGTAGCTCTGCCCAAGGGCTCAGTGTCCCTGGTGTGGTGATGGGGATATGGGGATGGCTCTGCTGAAAAGCTCAGTGCCCCTGATGGGGACAGGGGCATGGCTCTGCCCAAGGGCTCAGTGCCCCTGATGGGGACAGGGGAATGGCTCTGCCCAAGGGCTCAGTGCCCTGGTGGGGTGTGGAGACATAGGGGTGGCTCTGCTGAAGGGCTCAGAGCCCCTGGTGGGGATATGGGGACAGGGGGTGGCTCTGCTGAAGGGCTCAGTGGCCCTGGTGGGGACATGGGGGTGGCTCAGAGTCCCTGATGGGGACAGGGGAATGGCTCTGCCCAAGGGCTCAGTGCCCCTGGTGGGGATATGGAGGTGGCTCAGTGCCCCTGGTGGGGTGCAGGGACATGGGGGTGGCTCTGCTGGAGGGCTCAGTGCCCTTGGTGGGGACATGGGGACAGGGGAATGGCTCTGCCCAAGGGCTCAGTTCCCATTCTCCCCCCTCCAGAAAACAGGGAAAGCCCTGCTGGCTCTCAAGAGGCTGACCCTGCTGTCCCAGAGCCCGGAGGGGAAGGCATCAGAGGCTCAGGATGAGGAAGGTGATGGCCCCTGAGGCACCCCCAGCCCATTCTCTCTGCTTTGCCATCTCCACCTTGTGCTCCTGGGCAGCCTCCTCCTCTTTTTGCTCCACCCTGGGTGTCCCTAAACACCCAGGCATGGCCCCACTGTGCCATTTCTGCTCCAGGGCCTGAGGTTCTCTCCATCCCCATCCCTGGGGGGGGATGCAGCCCTGGATGGGCTCATCCCCCTCTGTGTAACCCAGAGCTGCCTCCTGCACCTCCAGCCAGCTCCTCACATTCCCTCTGCCCATCTCCTGCAGGCCTGGAGAAGGAGCAGCCCTCCAGAGCTCTGCCCCAACGAGGTGCCAACCCCTCAGAGCTGCTGCCAGACCAGGAGGAAGAGGAGGAGGAGGATGGTGGGAGCAGTGCAGCCTCAGGGCAGTGACAGCGTGGCCCTGCCACCCATCCTGGAGCACCTGGAGATGGGGATGGAGCCCTCCCACAGCTCCCAGGGTGACCTGGCCAGCCTGGGGCACACCCAGACCCTCCTGGGGGTGAGCTCTGGGGTCCCTTGCTGCTGTCCCTGTCACCAATAAAGCACTGACAGTCTCTGCACTCCCTGTGCTGCTCCCATTTCCCCCAGACTCGCTGGCACAGGCAGGAAAGAGCTGCTCAAGCTGTGCCCACCCTTTGGGAGCTGGCATCAGCCTCCTGGCCACCTGGCCACCAGCATTGTCATCTCCAGCAGCGATGGGCATTCCTTGCTCAGGAGAGAATTCCTTCCTTATCAGAGGGGTTGTTATAATTCCCGAGCTCACATGGGGCAGGATCAGCCTTGAGGCCTCTGCTCTGTCCATTTCTGGTGCTGCTGGGGCTGGACATGGCTGTGGGAGCCCCAGCCTTGGCCTGAGGAGGCAGAACTTGGTGTTTGGGAGCCCTGGGGAGGAGCCCAGGCACAGGCTGAGGGACACCCGGCTGGGACAGGGACTGGGCTGGGCTCCTGCTGGGCACTGGGGGGGCACTGAGCCTCAGGGTGCCCTTGGTGAGGGTGGGCATGGAGCCTGGGCTGCAGGAGCAGGGAGGGATCATTCCCAAATTCAATGAGGGATCATTCCCAAAGTCAGGGAGGGATCATTCCCAAAGTCAGGGAGGGATTACTCCCAAATTCAGGGAGGGATCATTCCCAAAGTCAGGGAGGGATCATTCCCAAAGTCAGGGAGGGATCATTCCCAAAGTCAGGGAGGGATCGTTCCAACTTCAATGAGGGATCATTCCAACTTCAATGAGGGATCATTCCCAAAGTCAAGGAGGGATTCCTAAATTCAGGGAGGGGTCACTCCCTCACTCCCAGCGAGGGTTCACTCCCAAATTCAGTGGGGGATCACTCCCAAATTCTGCAAGGGATCATTCCCAAATTCAGGGAGGGATCATTCCCAAGTTCAGGGAGGGATTTCTCCCAAATTCAGGGAGGGATTTCTCCCAAATTCAGGGAGGGATCATTCCCAAATTCAGGGAGGGATAATTCCCAAATTCAGTGAGGGATTTCTCCCAAATTCTGCAAGGGATCACTCCCAAGTTCAGGGAGGGATCATTCCCAAATTCAGTGAGGGATTTCTCCCAAATTCAGTGAGCCCACCCTGCAGGGCTGTGCTGTGTTCTGGGCCCCACTGCAGCATGGACACACAGGGGAGAGTTTGATAAAAAATGAGAGGAAAACTGGAGTTCCTCACCCACGAGGAATGTCTGGGAGAGCTGYGGCTGTCTGGGGAAGAGAAGGCTCAGAGGCTCCTCCTCAGCTCACCTGGAGGGAGGGTGGGACCAGGTGAAACTCAGCAGTGCCCAAAGCTCATGGGCACCACCTGAAGCAGCATCTGAACCTCAGGAAAACAGGTTTTTTTACTACTGATGGAAATTAGGGAACATTTCTTCCCCCCAAGGGGTCTCCAGGCCTGACACAGCTGCCCAGGGCAGGGGTGAGGTTTAAAAGTGGATGTGGCACTTGGGGCCAGGGGTCAGTGGMGGCCTTGGCAGTGCTGGGTGATCTCAGAGGGCTTTCCCAACCTCGGTGTTTTTCACTGGCACAGCTTGCCCAGGGAGGCTGCGTGCTCTTCATCTTTGCAGATATTGAAACTCTGCCGAGGCACAGTCCTGGAGCAGGGATGGGCACCAGGTGCCCTCCAGAGGCTCCTTCCAGCATTGACCACGGTGTGATTCCATGAGAACCTTTCTCCTCCTGCTGRTCAGGCTGGGAGCTGCTCTCCTCCAGCCCCTGCTCATGCCACAGAGGCCTCCTGGAGGTGCCCTGGGTGGGGCACAGCTGTGCCCCGTGCCAGGCTCCAGCTGTGCCAAATCATGCACGGCTTCCASCCTTCCTCCTCCTCTGCCTGGGGCACGGGCCAGGAGGAAACTCTTTTTATTAAACAGAACCAAATCCAAAACTTATTAATCAATTAAATTAATTAAACAGAAATTAATTATTAAACAGAACCAAATCCAAAACTTATTAATCAATTAAATTAATTAAACAGAAATTAATTATTAAACAGAACCAAATCCAAACCAGAATTAACTAAATTAAAATAATTAATTAAACAGAATTAAATTAATTAAACAGAATCAAATCCAAAACAATTACATTAATAAATAAATTAAATATAATTAAATTATTAAACAGAACCAAATCCAAAACAATTAAATTAATTAATTAATTAAAGAGAATTAAATTAATTATTAAACAGAACCAAATCAAAA
>NDFG01000073.1:426814-493765 GCA_002167245.1 Sporophila hypoxantha | reverse complement strand
TTTAATAAATTAAAATCTATATTATATTAAATAAAATTTATCCGAATAACATTTGTGTATTGTTAAATAAATATTATATTTTTTCATGTTTTTAATCTATATATGAATTCTGTTTAAGTGGTATTTTTTTTTTTACCAAATATTTTTTTTAAGCTTTGCACCCTATTCAAATGAGGGAAACTAAATCTAAGTTTTCTTCTTTTCGTTTAACTTTTTTAACTTCGCCTAATTTCAGTAGTTGTTTAAATTTTGTTTTTCCGCCAAATTGGGTTAAGGTGTTACTCCTTACAACTGGAAGCAGGAAAATCCTCTAATATACTCGCAAATTTGTATCACAGCCCTGTTATCTCCACGCTCCGTCCTGTGCAAGGATCCTTACCAGATATAAAGAGATTCTCATTTTCATTAATTTTTTTATCACATTATAAATTCTATTACTTATTTTTAATTCACCCTTTCATCTCTATTTTTATCTTAATTCACCAAGAGATATGGTGTGGCTTTAATTTTTATCGTTCTATGTGTGCATTATTCATTACATTTCATCTTAGCTGTGGCTATCTCACTCTATTTCACTTTCGTGATAAGACTCCACACTCATATATTTCTATTAATTATAGAGAAGCTTTTGCGTTTCACCACGTTCTTATTGTTCTCACCTTTTTTATTTAAGAACGAATTATAGTTGTTGTGTATTGATACTTAATCCCTGTGATACGTAATATTATTACTGTTTTATACAATCTCAATTTTTATTTCATTTTACGATTTTTACCTAATTTAATAATCGAAATATTTAATTTTATAATTAAATAACAAATAATTTAGTGGCATCCCTGGGATTGGGATGTGGCACCCCGGATTCACAGCCCCTAGGACATGTGGCACATGCCTGGGATGCTAGGTTCTGCTAGATCTGAGAGGTTCAGCGGACAGACAGCTGAGATTTGGGAAGATTTGGGGAGATTTGGTGAGATTTTGAGTGAGGTTTGGCAATAGACTTTTGTGACGATTTGTGAAATTCAAAAAATCTGCTGCAGACTCTGATGAGCATTCCAAAAAATTTCGGGAGAGATCTTGCGTACCGATTTACTGAGATTCAGCACCAAATTCTGCTGAGCATCTTGGTGAGCACTCAGCAAATTCTGGTGAGATTCCTTCCCACAACCTCTTGCCGCTTATAGATTCGGCAAGATTTGGTGCAGATGTGAAAATGAGATTCACCAACAATTTTGGTGAGAATTTGGTGAATTCACCAAAATTGGTGAGATTTGGGTAAGACCTTCTCGGCGCAGGTCATCAAAAATTCTGGTGAGATGTAGAGCTCGAAGAGAATTTGGTGAGAATTTTGTGGAGATTCACCAAAATTGGAGAGATGCAGTGAGATTCACCATAATTTGGAGATATTTGGTGAGACTTGATGGAGTATTCACAAAAAAATTGGCTGAGATTCTGGTGAGATTTGATGATGATTCACCTAAAATTTGGTGAGATTTATGCCAAGAATCTGGTGAGATTTGGTAGGAGATGTTTATGCGATTCACCAAAATTTTGAGGAGATTCACCAAAATTTTGTGCGATACAGTGAGATTCACGGCAAAATTTGGTGAATTTGATGACATTCACTAAAATTTGGTGGATTTGGTGAGGTTTTAGTGCTAAATCAGTGAGACTCACCAGGGGCTAGGGTGAGAGCTGGGTGGGATTCCCGAGTTTTGGTGAAATTTGCTGAACCCCGAGGTTGGAGCGAGCAGCCGAAGGATTCCGAAGGGACGAGGAGTCCGAATCCAGAGGGGAATCCCAACCAGCCCCTGTGGATCCCAACCCTGCCCAGCCCACAGAGCTGCACATCCGCACCAACGGAACCGTGCCCTCGGTGTCCAGGTGTCCCCAGGTGTCCGCCAGGTGTCCCCAGGTGTCCCCGAGCGGCGCCGGCAGGGACGCGGAGTGTGAACACGGCCCGGCCGTTCTGTGCGCTACACCCAAATTCCGCGGCAGGGGACACGCCAGGGCGAGCCAGTGGCAGCGATCCCCTGCACTCCCTGGGGATTTGGGGAGCTGGGAGAGGACTCGCGCTAGGGAGCTCAAGGCGGAGAGGTCGAGAGGAGAGCACGGAGGAATGGGTCACCGCACGCGTGTTGTGGAGGTGGGCTTTGTTCTGCACGATATCCAAGGCTGAATTTTGCAGTCACAAATTCAGCTTCCTCATGAAATAAGTTTAGATTTCATTATCCCGATCCAGGTTTTTTAAGGGAAGGCATTGGTCCCCACCCCTCCCCTTTGAAGGGCGCAGGGACGGTCTGGTGTGGTCCCAGAGGTGGTCCAGGTGATATATTGTCGCCTGGACCACGGGTGGGACCATCCCACAACCGGGGACAGGTTCTGCTGTGAGGGACTCCAGGTCTGGGAGGCTCCAGGATCGTGGAAATCATGGAATGGTTTGGTTTGCAAATGGGCTTGAAACAGCACCCAGTGCCACCTGCCACAAGCAGGGACATTTTCCACCAGCCAGCGCCGCTCCAAGCCCTGTCCTTGGACATTTCCAGGGTGGGGCAGCCACAGCTGCTCTTGGCCATGAAACCCCAGAGCTGTGGGGTTTATTACTGTTTTATACCATTTATTTCTAATTTATTTTTAGAATTTTAGATCCAGGCAGCACCTCCTTGACCTCGGCTGGAAAAGGTTCCGAGGACCTGGAGCTCTGGAGCCCCAGCAGGACCAGTCCAGGCCAACAGTTCCATCTCCTGGCCGCAGGGAGGGCTGCGAGGGGCAGGGCTTGGGAAAGCCTCCTGTGGCACTGTCCTGGGCCGGGGTGGGTGTTCTGTGAGGGGTTTGGGGTCCTGTATCCCCACCGAGCTGGGCCAGGGAGCCAGGCTGGAATCTGGGCTGCTGGAGGTGTTTGGTGCAGCTGGGGCAGAGCAGTGCTTGCACCAGTGGCAGCAGGAGATGAGCTGGGGGAGCATCCTCCCACCCCTTAGAATCGCCATCTCGGTGCACTGGGATGTCTCTGGAGGAGCATCCTGCGCACCTTAGTCCAAAAAAACATCCTCAGGTCAACTGGGATGTCCCAGAGGAGCATCCTCCGCCACACTCATCCCACTCCTCCGCGGCCACTGGCCATATCTCTGGAGCCAGCATCCCTGCCACTCCTGCCCATCCCTTATCCCTGCCCTGGGCAACTGGGATGTCTCTGGACGGAGCTCTCTCCAGAGACATCCCAGTGTCTGGGGATGGGATGAGGGTGGGCAGGATGCTCCTCCAGAGACATCCCAGTGCCTGAGGATGGGATAAGGGGTGGGCAGAATAGCAGGATGTTCCTCCAGAGGCATCCCAGTGTCTGGAGCTGGGATAAGGGGTGGGCAGGATGCTGCTGCAGAGATATCCCAGTGCCCAGGGCAGGGATGAGGGTGGGCAGGATGGCAGGATGCTGCTCCAGAGACATCCCAGTGCCCAAGGATGGGATGAGGGTGGGCAAGATGCTCCTCCAGAGACATCCCAGTGCCCAGGGCAGGGATAAGGGGTGGGCAGGATGGCAGGATGCTGCTCCAGAGATATCCCAGTGCCCGAGGATGGGATGAGGATGGCAGGATGCTCCTCTGGAGACATCCCAGTGCCTGAGGATGGGATAAGGGGTGGGCAGGATGCTCCTCCAGAGACATCCCAGTGCCCGAGGATGGGATAAGGAGAGGGCAGGATGCTCCTCCAGAGACATCCCAGTGCCCGAGGATGGGATAAGGGGTGGGAGGATGCTCCCCCAGCTCATCTCCTGCTGCCACTGGTGCAAGCACTGCTCTGCCCCAGCTGCACCAAACACCTCCAGCAGCCCAAATTCCAGCCTGGCTCCCTGTTCCCAGCTCGGTGGGGATCAGCAGGACCCAAACCCCTCACAGAACACCCACCCCGGCCCAGGACATGCCACAGGAGGCTTTCCCAGCCCTGCCCCTCGCAGCCCTCCCTGCGGCCAGGAGATGGAACTGTTGGCCTGGCCTGGTCCTGCTGGGGCTCCAGAGCTCCAGGTCCTCGGAACCTTTTCCAGCCGAGGTCAYGGAGGTGCTGCCTGGATCTAAAAGTCTAAAATTAAATCTAAAATCTAATATTAAATAGAAATAAATGGTATAAAACAGTAATGAACCCCACAGCTCTGGGGTTTCATGGCCAGAGCAGCTGTGGCTGCCCCACCCTGGAAATGRCCAAGGACAGGGCTTGGAGCAGCCTGGCCTGGTGGGAAATGTCCCTGCTTGTGGCAGGGGTGGCACTGGGTGCTGTTTCAAGCCCATTCCAAACCAAACCATTCCATGATTCCACGATCCTGGAGCTCCCAGACCTTGGAGGCCCCACAGCAGAGCCTGTCCCCGGTGTGGGATGGGTCCCACCCGTGGTCCAGGGGKCAATATTCACCCTGGACACACCTCTGGGACCACACCAGGACGTCCCTGTGCCCACAGAGGGCTGCAATGCCTTCCCTTAAAAACCTGGATCGGGAAATGAAATCTAAACTATTTCATGAGAAGCTGAATTTGTGACTGCAAAATTCAGCCTTGGGATATCAGAACAAGCCCAAACATGGGTGACCCCAATTCTGGTGCTGCTSAGCTCTCCACGAGTCCTCTCCCAGCTCCCAAATCCCCAGGGATGARGGGGATGGGTGCCTGCTGGCCTGGCGTGTCCCCTGCCCGAATTTGGGGTGCAGAACAGGCGGGCTGTTTCACCCGGCCCTGCGGCGCCGTGGGGACACCTGGGGACACCTGGGGACACCTGGGGACACCTGGGACACCGGCAGGTCCTGTGGTGCGGATGTGGCAGCTCTGGGCTGGGCAGGGTTGGGATCCACCAGGGCTGTTGGGATCCCCTCTGGATCCGTCCTCGTCCCTCGGAATCCTTCGGCTGCCTCCTCCAACCTCGGGGTTCAGCAAATTCACCAAAACTCGGGGAATCCCACCCAGTCTCACCCCAGCCCTTGGTGAGTCTCACTGAATTAGCACTAAACCTCACCAAATCTCACCAAATTTTAGTGAAATGTCATTCAAATTCTCACAAATTTTGGTGAATTCACTGTATCGCACAAAAATTTTGGTGAATCTCCTCAAATTTTGGTGAAATCGCATTAAAATCTTACCAAAATCTCATCCAATTCTGGTAAATCTCACCAAATTTAGGTGAATCTCATCAAATCTCACCAAATCTCACCAATTTTTTTGTGAATCTCATCAAGTCTCACCAAATATCTCCAAAATTATGGTGAATCCTCACTGCATCTCTCCAAATTTTGGTAATCTCACCAAATCTCACCAAATTTTGATGACTCTCACCAAATCTCACCAAATTTTGATGACTCTCCTCAGAAGTCTTACCAAACTCTCACCAAATTTGGTGAATCTCACCAAATCTCACCACAAATTTTGGTGAATCTCATCAAATCTCACCAAATCTTGCCGAATCCTACCAAATTTTGGAGAATCTCCACCAAATTTTGCTGAATCTCACCAAATCTCACCAAATTTTTGCTGGAATCTCATAAGATCTTACCAAATCTCTCCAAATTTTGGTGAATCTCATCAAGTCTCACTAAATTTTTGTGAATTTCACCAAATCTCACAAAATCTTGCCAAACCTCACCAAATCTCACCAAATCTCCCCAAATCTTCCCAAATCTCAGTGTCTGTCCCTGAACCTCTCCAGATCTCAGCAGACCTGGATCCCAGGATGTGCCACATGTCCAGGGGGTGAATCCGGTGCCACATCCCAATCCCAGGGTGCACTAAATTTATTGTTATTTAATTATAAATTAAAATTTATTATTAAATATAGTAAAAATCTAAAATGAAATAAAAATTAATTGTATAAAACAGTAATAAATTACTATAACAGGAAAGTCAAACAAAAAYCGTAAATAAAAAATAAAAATAAAMGGAAAATTTAAAATAAAATAAATWACAGAATGAKATAAAATAGCTAAATAAAATGTAATGATATAATGCACACATAGAACATAAAAATTAAAGCAAAATTTGTATAGATAAATAGAATGAAAGTGAATTTAAAAATAAGAATAGAATTAAATGAAATAAATTAGACAGGATAAAATAAAGGGAAAACAGGAAAAAAATAAAATAAAGTAAAATAACAAAAGAAAGAATTTATGAACAATATTTTAAAAATAAATAAAATTAAATAAAAAAATTATAATAAAAATATCATAAATTTTATTTAATATAATATAGATTTTAATTTATTAAATATAATAAATTTTATTTAATTAAATAAATGAAATTTTATTTAATATAGTATCAAAGTAAGTCTAAAATAAAGGAAATAAAATAAAACAAAATAAAATTTTAAAAGGAAATAAAATAAAATAAAGTTTTAAAAAGGGGAATATAAAATAAAATAAAATAAAATAAAATAAAATAAAATAAAATAAAATAAAATAAAATAAAATAAAATGAAATAAAATAAAATAAAGTTTTAAAAAGGAAAATAAAATAAAATAAAATAAAATAAAATAAAATAAAATAAAATAAAATAAAATAAAATAAAATAAAATAAAATAAAATAAATAAAGCAAATGGGCTGCAGTGAGCCTGGCCGGGGCAGCGGCGCTCCGCTCCCTCCCTGCAGCCTCGCAGGTGCCGGGGCCGCCTCTGGCCGCGGCCGGGGCGGGGGCCGGGGGCGGGCTGAGCGTTTATAGCGCGATAACGCCCGCAGAAGTTGCAAACGCCGGCGAGCGGCGGCGGGGACGGGCGAGGACGGAGCTGGGCTCGGAGCCGGGGCCGCCCCGCCATGGGCAACGCGGCCGGGGGGCTGGAGGGGGGCGCGGCCCCGCGGGAGCCCCGCGACCACCGCCCGCAGCCCGGGGCCGCCCCCGCCGCCGCCGCGCCGCCGCCCCCCCGGCAGCCCATGCCCGGGAACGCGGAGCTGGAGGAGCGATTCGGCCGCGTCCTGGTGAGCGGGGACGGGACCGGGCAGGACAGGGGGGTCCCACATAACGGGGGGACAGGGTGGGGGTCCCTCCGGTATCAGCATCGTTAGCAGCGTTACCGCCGCTATCACCATCGGGTTGTTACTATTCCGTAGTTCTGTTAATTATTTGGTTTATTATTTAATTGATGTTCTTATTGKTGATGATGCCTGCCCCGCTGTCACCTCGCTCTCCCGGGGACGCTCAGCCCTGCCCCGGGATGACCCCCAGGGCTCCCTCCCCTCCTCGCTCTCACCTTGAGCGGGGGGATCCAACCCCCAAATTCTCGGGGTGACCCCGAGTCCCGCAGCCCGGGCAGGCTCCGCCATGGCGGGATCGGCGGCAGGGCCGGAGCGCGCCGGTGCTGCGGATGGCGATGCTTCGCTCACCTCCTCTTCCTCCTCTTCCTCCTCCGCGGAGCAGGGAAGCCCGCCGGTGAGCGCGGGCGATGCCGAGGACGTGGATGGAATGGATGGATGGATGGATGGATGGATGGATGGATGGATGGATGGATGGATGGATGGATGGATGGATGGATGGCAGGCAGGCAGCCCCGGGAGCCGCTCGGGGCTCCCGCTCGCTCCTCCGTCCTTGAGCGGGGCGGGCCGGCCGTGACCTTCGCGCCGGGAGGGCCGGGTCCCTCCACCGCGCCCCCCGCTCCAACCCTGCCCGTGCCCTCCCCAAAAATGCCCCGAGGAAAAGGAATCGCTGCTTTAACCCCCCGAGGAAAAGGAATCGCTGCTTTAACCCCCCGAGGAAAAGGAATCGCTGCTTTAATCCCCCCGAGGAAAAGGAATCGCTGCTTTAACCCCCCCGAGGAAAAGGAATCGCTGCTTTAACCCGCCGAGCCCCTGAGGGGAGATGGAGCCGTTCGTGCCGATCCCGCGCCGGGCGCAGCTCCCGCAGTGCCGGGATGCGCTCGGTCGGACCTGCCGGGATCTGCTGCGCTGGGTCCCCCATCCCAACCCCGAGCACAAATTCCTTGGGAGCTTTTTTATCTCGTGGAGTTTATGGGATTTTGGGGGGTGAGCGATCCCCGCAGCCGCAGGGGGGGAAGGTGAGGAAGGTGAGGAAGGTGAGGAAGGTGAGAGAGGTGAGGGAGGTGAGGAAGGTGAGGGAGGTGAGGGAGGTGAGGGAGGTGAGGAAGGTGAGGGAGGTGAGGAAGGTGAGGGAGGTGAGGGAGGTGAGGAAGGTGAGGGCGCTGCTGGCGGCACCCCCGCGGGACTCCGGGGGCACAGGGTGTGGTGGCGGTGCCTCTGATGGCTCCGGGCCAGGAAGAGCCCCGGGGTGTTTCCGCTGTGAGGCCCCAGGAAGCGGCGCTTTCAGCCCGGCAGGTTGGAAATCCTGAACCAAAAAATGATCAGAAAAGGGAAAACGCTGCTTCAGGCTCTCAGCACCACTTTCCACGCCCTCATCCCGAGGAAAAGGCCTTTTCCAGGGGAAGGGGCACCCAGGGGGCTGGACGTGGCCCGAGGGGAAGCGGGTGTCTTGTGAAAGTGGCTGTCCCAATTCTGCTTCCTCCTTTCAAGGTCCCTTCCCCATTCTCGTGGCTGTGGGGGCAGCAGAAGCCCGGGGGGATGGGGACAGGGGGTCCCCTCTGCCCTCACCCACCACAAACACGTTCCCTGACTCTGCTTTCAACTTTTCTYCCCCTGAGCTCAGTGTGGAGCAGGTGGTGATGAGCTGGGAACCTCCTGGTGGGACAAGATCCAGACCTCAGTGTTGCCATGGCTGCAGTGATGCRGTGAGAGCTCAGTGCAAATCACTTTTGGGCTGGACATCCCAAACTGGGAGAGCTGGTGGTGCAAAGCCTCGGCAGGAAAACCCAGGGAGGAGCCATGGGGATCCAAATTGCTGCCAGGAAGGGGATACACCAACTCRGTGCCAAGAAATGGGAATTTAGTTTCCCAAAACTTCCTTCTCAAAAATTGGCTCCTTCCCAGCTGGGGCACTGTGGCAGATGCTGCTTTGGCAGAGCCATGGGAGGGTTGTCCTGTGCCAAGCAGTTTGGGATGTGACCGGGTGGATTTTTGGGATGGAGCAGAGGAAGAGCAGCTTTGCTGCTGGGATAGGGATGCCCAGACACCCCTGCTTGAAGCAAGCAGGATTTCCCTCCCTRTGCATGTCAAGGGGCATTCATTTGGAATATAGAAATGGAGTTGTGAGTTGAGGTGGAGTCAAAACCAAGCAGTGGCTGGCTGGGACAGGGGCTGCTCCAGCTGGGAGCTTTGCCTGGTGGGGGCTTTGCTGCCTCTTCTCCCAGGAGCTGGGGCAGTGCAAGGCCAGCGTCACCACTGCAGATGTTTGCAGATGTTTGCAGATGTTTGCAGATGTTTGCAGATGTTTGCAGATGTGCTGTTGGCCCCAGCAGCAGGACAGGTCACAGTGAGCCCTGGCCACAGCGCCAGCCTCGGCTCAAGCAGGGAACAGAGCTGCTCCTCAGCTTCCTGCTGGATCCATCTCCAGCCTGGCTCCAGCACGGTGCCCAAGGCTGCCCCAGGGTGTCCCCACCTGTGTCCTGGGTGGGACAMTGCCTGTGAGCCACCAGCTGCTGGATCAGGGTCTGGAGGGTGTCCTGTGCAGGGGCCTCCTGTGCTGCTGCATCCAGCCCTGGGTGAACCAGGAGAACCCCCCAGGGCAGGGTGGGCAGGCAGGAGCCCAGCAGGGATGAGGGGACACTGGTGGGATCGGCCTCCTCTCCCTGGTTTGAGCTACAGCAGCTTCTGCTTGTTCTTAAAATAGAGCTGGAGCCACAGACAGGAGCAGCCACCCAGCCCATCCCATCCCATTGATCCCATCCCATCCCATCCCAGCTCAGCCCAGCCCAGCCCAGCCCAGCCTGCTGCCACCACCCCCCCAGCCATCCTGGGGACTGTCTGTCTGTCTGTCTGTCTGTCTCCTCCTGCCCACGCTGGGTGGGTTTGGGTCTGGCTGGATCCCTGATGGGATGAGCTGGTCCTGGCAGTGTCCCCCAGCCCAGTTTGGGCATGGGGGAGGTCAGGGAGCCCTGGGTGGGCCTGGTCCTGCTCTGAGCCTTGCACTGAGCCCWGGGAAGAGGCAGGAGAATGAGCCCAGTGGCAGTGGGGGGCACTGGAGGGGACACCATGGGACAGTGGGACCATGTCCCAAACCCCCTGGATGCTCTGTGCCCAGGAGGGATGGAGCATCCCAGGAATGGCACAGCCCATCCTTCACCCGGGCACCTGGAGGTGTGGAGATGTTGTTGGTCCTTCCTGCCCCTAAGCTGCCACCCGGGGCTGTCCCCTGCCCTGTCCCCTTCRCTTGGCAGGGCTTTGTGCCTGGTGCTGCCTGGATCTCGTCCCACCCCACGTGCTGCCCGGGCTGTCCCTGCCCTCTCTGTGCACACACATCCCCGTGCCCCAGAAACGGCTCTGCCAGGGCTGTGCAGCACAAACCCTTCCCTGGGGGTGCCAGAACATTCCGTGCCAGCCTCGGTGCCCAGCCTGGCGCTGCCCACTCACATGTGGGACACAGCGAGGTGTCTGACACCCCAAACAGCTCCAGCCCTGCTCCATCCCTACAGCCACCAGAGCAAAAGGTTGCTTTGGAGCAGAAAATGCTGTTGGTGCTGCTTCACCTCCCCTGGCCCTGGTTTCCAAGCCGGGCTCAGCCCYCAGCTGGTGCTGGTGCCAGCCAGGCTCAGCCTGGTGTGGGCACGGCTGGGGCGGCCCCGGGGCTCGGTGGCACTTGGTAGCACAGCGGGGCTGTTGGGCACATTTGGTGGCACCCACTCAGTGACGGGCAGGGCTGTGACACTGCTGGGAGCCCCGGGCAGGGCGGGATGAGGGTGCTGGGGACAACTGGGGACAACTCGCTGTGGCTCCTCCATCCTTGTCCCCAAAGGAGGAGGAGGAGGAGGAGGAGTCCTTCCTCTGACACCCGTGGGATGCTTGGCTGCTGCCCTGCACCACATCCCCCACTGTGCCCCACATCACCCCCAGCCCCACACCTCCCACTGCCCCACATCACCCACTGTGCCCCACATCACCCACATCTCCCACTCTGCCCCACACCTCCCCCTGCCCCAGCTCCCCAGCAGCCATCCCCCCTCCCCGGCAGGAAACGAGAACCGGTTTCTTTGGGGTTTTTTTGTGCTGCCGGCTGAGGCTCCMCAGCGGAGCCGCTTCCTCCCCGGCACCACGAGCCCACCCGGGAGGAGCCGCCGCCCACTTTGTACCCGGCCTGTGCCACATCCTGCCCGCAAGGGAGGGCCCGAGGCGCCGCGGGGCTCGGGCAGAGCCACCTGCCCGGGGACAGCCCTGCCCCACCCGCGAGATGGCTCCTGTCCCACCCGGGCTCCTGCTGGCTCCCGTCCCACCCGGGCTCCTGCTGGCTCCTGTCCCACCCGGGGTCCTGCTGGCTCCTGTCCCACGCCCCGGGCTCCCTGAGCCTGGATCCCTGGTCCCACCTCGGGTACCCTGCTGGCTCCCGTGCCGCACCGAAGGCCCTGCTGGCTGCCTGCTCCACCACAGGGTACCTGCTGGCTCCTGTCCCACCCGGGGTCCTGCTGGGCCTCCTGTCCCACCCGGCGGGTCGCATGCTGGCTCACTGGTCTGGGCGCAACCCCCAGGGCCCTAGGCGTGGCTCCGTCCCACGCCTGGGGTCCTGACTGGCTCCTGTCTCCACCAGGGCTCCTGTGGCTCCTGTCCCCACTCCGGGCTCCTGAGCTGAGCTGGCCGTCCCAGCCGCGGGCGCTCCTGCTGGTCCATGGTCGCCAGACCGCAGGACTTCCTAAGCTGCTCCCTGTCCACAACCAGGGAGGCGCGCGGACAGCTCACATGCGGCTCTGTCCCAGACGCGGGGATCCTGGGCCCGGCTCTGTCTCACCCACAGGGCTACCTGCTGGCTCCTGTCCCAGGGGGCCCAGGCTCCTGCTGGCTCCCTCGTCCCCAACCCATGCTCCTGCTGGCTCCTGTCCCAAACCCGGCCTCCCTCGCTGGCCATCCTATCGCCACCCCCGGGCCTCTTGCTGCTTCCTGTCCCCACCCGGGGTATCCTGCCTGGCTGCCTGTCCCACCGGGCTCCCTGGCGTGTGCCCCATCATTGTGATGGCCTAAAGCTGCTCCTCGTGGCAGGTGCCACCATCCCCTCTGTGCCAAGGCTGTCCCACAGAGGTGCCACGGGTGTGGCTGCGGTGTGTGGGTGTGTGATCCCTCTTGGCACAGCGCTGTCCCTCGGTCTGAGCCTCATCCATGCCAAGGATGGCAGCTRGGGACCAGCAATGGTGACAGCCAGGTGCTGCTGTCACCTTGCCCCTTCCAGAMCCCAGTGGCTTCACAGTGAGGCCATTTCAGCCCCTGATTGTCCCCCTGGCCAGCCCTCGGTGCCAGCCCCAGCCCAGCCCAGCTCCTCCCCACCCACAGCTCCTGCTTTTGGCTCCTTGTAAGAGCAGCTTGACAGGTCCTCCCTGGAGGAGGTGGTGGGGAGGTTTCTGTTCCTGCCCACCACAATGGGACCTCTCCCCTTGGACCTGCTCTTCTGTGGGCAGCCAAAGCCCCGGAGATGCCTTCCTGCAAGGATGTGGTTGCTCCAGCATGGCATGCACCCCAGCTTGTGTCCAGCCCCAGCCTGGGGGTTCCAGGGGATGGATCCCAGTCCTGCTGCATCCCCAGGGAYGCTGAGCTCTCCCTGCCCAGGCTGGAGGATCCTTCTCCACCCTGCAGGGKTGTCCTGGGGGTCCTGAGCACCAGGGTGAGCAGGGGGACACCGGACCCCATCCATTTRTGGGTTGGTGCCATCTCCAGCTGCAATCTCCAAAGCCCCAGCCCAGTCTCCCCAGCCAGCCCTGCTGTTTRTAGCTGGGTTTCCCAGGGTTTCCCCACGTCCCCATCCTCCTCCTCCTCCTCAGGGAACCCCAGGACTGGGATTTAGGGGTGGCTGGGGCTGTGCATTGCCCCACGTGCCATCGTGCACCTGCCACCCGCCAACAACTGGGGATTTCAGCAAAACAAACCCGCTGGAGCCGAGCTGAGCTGCAGCCTGGCCCAGGCCGGTTGCGTGCCATGGATCTGCCCCTATGGAAGGTGCCCATGGTGGTGCCCATGAAGGTGCCCATGAAGGTGCCCCATGAAGGTGCCCATGTGTCCCCATGGTGGTGCCCCATGAAGGTGCCCCAAGAAGGAGGCCAAATGCCCCATGAAGGTGCCCCAATGAAGGTTGCCCATGAAGGTGCCCCCAAAGGTGGTTGAAGGTGCCCATGATGAAGGTGCCCCAAGAAGGTGTCCCATGAAGGGCCATGAAGGTGCCCCATGAAGGTGCCACATGAAGGTGCCCTAGGAAGGTGTCCCAGTGAAGGTGCCCCTGAAGGTTGCCCCATGAAGGTGCCCCAAGAAGGTGCCCATGAAGGTGCCCATGAAGGTGCCCCAGAAGTGCCCCCTGAAGGTGGCCCCACGTGTCCCTGAGCAGGGCAGGGCGTGTCCCGCTGCTGGCAGAGGCGGTTTCGGCAGCGGAAGCCGCGTCACGTCCTGTGGGGGCTGGGGGGGACAAGGAGGGACACGGGGACAAGCCAGGCCTGACATCATCGTCTGTCAGCAAACTCTGCTTCCCCCAGACGGGCTCATCACCACCTGTGCTGGGGGGGACTCAGGGGTGACCCCCAGGCACAGCCCAGGCTCCTGGGTCCCTCAGTTGTGTCACCAGTGATGTCCCTGTCCCTCAGTTGTGTCACCAGTCGTGTCCCTGTCCCTCAGTTGTGTCACCAGTCGTGTCCCTGTCCCTCACCCCGTGTGGCACTGCTGGGACTGGGCTGGCTGAGGCCCATGGGCACTCATGACATGGGTGGGTGTGTCCAGTTCTTCCTCCTGTCCTCCTTGGGGACCCTCAGGTGGGGACATTACTGGTGGYTCCATGGGATGCTCACATCCTGGGAAAGGTGGTGTTCCCAACCTCGCAGGGTTGTCCCCATTGTCCCACCAGTGTCCCCATCCTGAGAATGCTGCTTTCATTTTCCCACCGTGATCCCATCCTCCCACCAGTGTCCCCATTGTCCCACCAGTGTCCCCATTGTCCCACCAGTGTCCCCAGGTTCTGGGATCTTCATGTCCCACCAGTGTCCCCATCTTCTGGCATCTTCATGTCCCACCAGTGTCCCCATTGTCCCACCAGTGTCCCCATCTTCTGGCATCTTCATGTCCCACCAGTGTCCCCATCCTGAGAATGCTGCTTTCATTTTTCCATCCTCCCACCCCTGTCCCCATTGGTCCATCACTGTCCCTGTTGTCCCACCAGTGTCCCCATCTTCTGGCATCTTCACATCCCACCAGWGTCCCCATCCTCCCAGCAGCCTCCCCCTCCTCCCATGGGTCTCCCCACCCCCCAGTGCTCTCTGAGCAGGGGCTGCTGCATCCCTGGGCTGGTTTTGGGGTGCCCCCAGCGCTGACACCCTTCACCCACAGAGTTCCATGAACCTGCCCCCYGACAAGATGAAGCTGCTGAACCAGTACGACAACGAGAAGAAGTGGGAGCTGATCTGTGACCAGGTGAGGTCCAAGCTCAGAGTGTCCCCAGTGCTGTSCCTGTCCCCAGGTGCCACTCGTGGCACGGTTTGGGCATCAGTCTGGCTGTACCCAGCCCTGACATCCYTCTCGTTACTGACACAGCACCTCATTAGCCTCATTAAGCAGGGGTGGGGACAGGGACACTGTGGCTGCTGTGGGGACAGTGGCATGTCCCTTGCCACAGCTGGTGGCCCAGTTTCAGCCTCTCTCTGGGCTTGCAGGAGCGTTTCCAGGTGAAGAACCCCCCATCTGCCTACATCCAGAAGCTGAAGAGCTACTTGGACACGGGTGGGGTCAGCAGGAAGGTGAGGGGTCCCTGCTGCACCCCAGTGCCCTGGTCCCCGTGCCAGGCTGGGCACAGGGACGGTGCCAATGGCTGTCCCTGTGCCAGTGCCAATGGCTGTCCCCACCCCACAGTTCAAGAGGAGAGTGCAGGAGTCAACGCAGGTGCTGCGGGAGCTGGAGATCTCCCTGAGGACCAACTACATCGGGTAAGGGGGGGTGGCATTGTCACCCAGCCACTGCCACTGCCTCTGGGGTGGGCATGGGTGTGCTGGCTCTGCCTGGAGGGTGACAGCGGGATGGGGGGGCTGTGGCCTCATCCTGCCCCCTTGGGAGGGCTCTGATGGGAGGCTGAGGGTGCTGGGGGGTCTGAACCCCGTTATGGCTCTCTGGTACCCCCAGGGTGCCCCCCTTGCCCTCACCCTGCCTGTCCAGAGCCCTGGTGGGTGCCTACAGTGCCCAGGGCCAGGCTGTCCTGTCATGGTGACAACAGTGGCAGTGGTGGCAGTGGTGGCAGGAGAGCCCTTGGGCTGTGTCCCCCCCTGTCTCAGGTTCACCGTGGCACTCACCTGGCCTCACAGAAATGCCAGCTCATGGTGCCACCTCATGTCCCCAGCGTGTTCCACCTTTGCTAGAGACCTCTGTTCCACCTTTGCTGAGTGTCTGGGCAMAGGGGGAGAGAGGATGTGGGGGTTGGCAGAGCCCACTGACCCTCTGCACCCTCCAGCTGGGTCCAGGAGTTCCTCAACGAGGAGAACAAGGGGCTGGACGTGCTGCTGGAGTACCTCGCCTTCGCCCAGTGCTCCGTCGCGTACGTCCCCAGCGGGTCCCCTGTCCCCCAGGCTGGCATCAGCCTCCCCTGGGGCTCAGCAGGGCTGGGGTGGTCCCTGGGGGTGCCCTCCCTTGTCCTCAGGGCGATGCTCCGTGGCTGGGGCTGAGCGGAGCATCCCCAAATCCCCGAGGGACACCCACCCGTACTGAGGTGCCACATCTCACCCGTCCCCGTGTCCCCACGGGCCACCAGGTACGACATGGAGAGCTCCGAGAACAGCCCCGGCTCTGACAAGGGCAAGGAGAGGTCTCTGGAGGACCTGAACAGGAGCAGCTCCTCGTCCCCCACGCAGGGCTCCTCCAAGCCGCGGCCCCTCACTGTGAGGTAACGTGTGGCGCCGCCCCAGCTGTCCCCGTGTCCCCGTGTCGCCGCGCCCCCGCTGTCGCCTCGCTGCACCCCCGCGCTTGGACAGGGGCTTGGCAGGGACAGAGACGCAGGCCCGGCCCTAAAAATGGGCGCCCATTGCTGGTTTGAGGGTGGCGACAAAGCCACGTCCCCCMGTGCCACCCGGGGCCGAGCCCTGCCCGGGGCCGCGTCCCTACCCCGGCACTGGCTGAACCCCAGGAATACACCAAAATCGGGGATTTGGGGAGCAAATGGCAGCCCCAGGGTTAAACCGGGGCGGAGGGACGGGCCTGTGTCCCCCGTGTCCCCCAGCCGGTGCTGGCGGCTCTCGCTCGGTGCCGCAGCCCCGTCTAACCCCGCTCTTCTCTTGCACGCTGCCGGGACGCGCTGACGGTAGGTGACGGGGCACCGGCGGCACGGGGACACCCCGCTGCTGCCGCCCGGCACTGGGGACAGGGACATCCCCGGCGGGCGGGGGGTCCCCGGGACACCCACCGCGGTCACCCCGCGGGCTGGAACGCGGCACCGCGGGGTCCCTCGCCGCCCGCCGGCAGCTCTGCAGGAGCCGGGGTGTCCCTGCCAGCCCCAGGGACAGGTCAGGAGGGACGTGGCACCCGCAGGGGGGGTCCCATCCCTTGTCCCCGAGCGCGGGTGTCCCCGGGGCGGCGCGGGAGCCCCGTTTCTCCCTCCTGTCCTGCAGGCTCTAACGCGCCTCCAGCTGCTGCCTCTCGAACCAGCACATCCACACCCTRCTCCTCCGCCGCGTCCACCCCTGCGGTGCCCCGGGCAGCGATGGGGACTGTGCCCCCAGGTCACCCGGCAGCTCCGGCCCGCCCCGGTGAGCCTCCGAGACCGCCCGTGTGCACGAGGGGACCCCCAAAACCCAGCCCACATCGCAGCACCCCGCAGCCCCAGGGCTTTAGACGGGCACGGACAGGCGGGTTTGTCCCGCGGGGTGCCCCGGTGTCCCCAGCCCCGCTGCCGCCCCCTGCGCCGTCCCCGCTTTGCGCTGCGCCCCCGGCGCCCCGGGCCCCGCTCAGCCGCGCTCTCCCCGGCCAGGCTGAACCCCTCGCACAGCAGGAAGACGCTGCGCAACTCGCGGCTCGTCAGCCAGAAGGACGATGTCCACGTGTGCATCATGTGCCTCCGCGCCATCATGAACTACCAGGTGCGAGTGGGAGCGGGCGGCAGCAGCGGGGACCCGCCCGGGGCTCCCCCGGCATCTCCGCGGCATCCCCGACCCGCCCGGGGCTCCCCCGGCGTCCCCGACCCGCCCGGGGCTCCCCCGGCATCCCCGACCCGCCCGGGGCTCCCCCGGCATCCCCCGAGCCCGCGGGGGCAGCTCCGGGCTGGGACCGGCTCTGCTTCCCCTGGCTCTGAGATGTCCTCACTCAACCTCCTGCCTGGTGGGGACCTRGAATGCCTCCAGGGGGACACACGACCCCATGGGTGCTCCTTTCCCCTCCCCAGTCTGGCTTCAGCCTGGTGATGAACCACCCAGCCTGCGTCAACGAGATCACCCTGAGCCTCAACAACAAGAGCGCCAGGTAGGGGCTGTCCTGCCCCCRGGTGTCCCTTGTCCCCCTGTSCCCTCGGTGCCAGCCCCCTCACACCGTGTGTCTCTGCAGGACCAAGGCTCTGGTGCTGGAGCTGCTGGCCGCTGTCTGCCTGGTCCGAGGGGGCCACGACATCATCCTGGCTGCCTTTGACAACTTCAAGGAGGTGAGCAGGGACAGCCAGACCCCAGCAGGGACACCCAGTCCCCAGCAGGGACACCCAGTCCCCAGCAGGGACAGCCAGTCCCCACCTGAACATCTGTGCTCCAGCTGGGTTTGTGCCTCAGTTTCCCTGTGCCACCCCCAAACCTCTGGCTCACTCAGGGATGTGCCGCTCACTGGGTTTGATGTCCCCACGTGTCCCCAGAGCCATGTCCCAGCCTGGCAGCACCAGTCAGGGTTGGGATGGTGCCACCAATAGGCKCCTCCTGTCCTGTCACCCTCCTGGGTGTCCCCTGGCCGTGTCCCCCCTGCCCTCAGCCCCCTGCTCCCCCAGGTCTGCGGGGAGAAGAATCGCTTCGAGAAGCTGATGGAGTATTTCCGAAATGAGGACACCAACATTGACTTCATGGTGAGTGCTGCTGGGGGCCACCCTCTGCTGTCCCCAGGGCATCCTGTCCCCAAGGCTGCTGCACTGTCCCCAGGCCATTCTGCCCCAGGAGCTCCTAAGCCACCATGCTGTCCCTATGGAATCATGTCCCAAGGGATGCTGAATGACCAAAACTCTCCCCAGGCCACCACACCCTCAGGGGCTGTTGAACCACTGTGCTGCCCTGGGGGTGGCATGTCCCAAGGGCTGCCATGTCCCAAGGGCTGTTCTGCTGTCCCCAAAGGCTTCTAAGCCACCAAACTGTCCCCAAGGCCATCATGTCCCCAAGGCATCCTGAGCCACCAAACTGTCCCCAGGCCATCATGTCCCCAAGGCCACAGTGCTATCCCCCACCACCATGTCCCCAGGGCTGTGTAAACCCCCATGCACTCCCCAGGGCCACCATGTCCCCAAGGGCCACCAACCCCCCGTGCAGCCCCCYGGGCACCATCCCAGGAGCCGCCCTGGCCCCGTGCTGGGCCGTGTCCCCYCAGGTGGCCTGCATGCAGTTCATCAACATCGTGGTGCACTCGGTGGAGAACATGAACTTCCGAGTGTTCCTGCAGTACGAGTTCACCCACCTGGGGCTGGACCAGTACCTGGAGGTGGGAGATCCCAGGGGTGGGGCTGGGTGATCCCAAGGATGGGAGGGGGGGATCCCAGGGGTGGGTGATCTCAAAGGTGGGAGTGGGTGATCCTGAGGGTGGGAGTGGGTGATCCCAAGGTTAGAAGTGGGTGTTGAGGGTGGGTGATCCTGAGGGTGGGAGTTGGTGATCCCAGGGGTGGGGGGTTCCAAAGGTGGGATTGGGTGATCCCAGGGGTGGGAGGGGGTGATCCCAAGGGTAGCTGTGGGTGATCCTGAGGGTGGGTGATCCCAGAAGTGGAAGTGGGTGATTCCAGGGGTGGGTGATCCCGAGGGTGGAGGTGGGTGATCCTGAGGGTAGGAGAGGGTGATTCCAGCAGTGGGAGTGGGTGATCCCAGAGGTGAGGGTGGGTGATCCCAAGGATGGGTGATCCCAGGGGTGGGAGTGGGTGACCCCAGGCCGGGGGTGTCACTGTCACCGCTGGTGACCCCGGGATGCTGTCCCTCGGCAGACCCTGCGCCTCACCGAGAGCGACAAGCTGCAGGTGCAGATCCAAGCCTACCTGGACAACGTCTTCGACGTGGGGACCCTGCTGGAGGACTCGGAGACCAAGACGGCGGTGCTGGAGCACATGGAGGAGCTGCAGGAGCACGTCAGCCAGGTGGGCCGGGGTGCGTGGGCAGAGCCGCTGACGCAAGCCCCGAGGGAGGGATGGGACGGGGCCGGGGCTGAGCTGAGCGGCGGCGCCTCGTCCCCCACAGCTGACAGAGAAGCTGCAGGATGCGGAGAACGACTCCATGGCCAAGATAGCGGAGCTGGAGAAGCAGCTGAGCCAGGCGCGGCGGGAGCTGGAGGCGCTGCGGGTGAGCCAGGGGAGGCTGGGGCTCGGGGCTCGGGCTCCGAGGGACACCGCTGACCCGCCGGGGCTGTGCCCGTGCAGGAGCAGCTGAGCCCCCCGCGGCCGCCCAGCCCGCCCAGCCCGCAGCCGCAGGAGTGTTACCGGCTGGCGCTGGAGCGGCGGCTGGCGGAGCTCGAGGAGAAGGGGCTGGTGCAGATCCTGCGTGGGCCCGACGGAGACGTCGCCATCGAAATCGTCCCCGTTGTCATAGAAACCCCCGCAAGCCCCGTGGTTTCCGGGGACACCGCCGCCACCTGCGCAGGTACCGCGGCTGCGAGGGGCTGTCCCCTTCCCGCGGGGACACCGGGCACCAGGSAGGGGTGGCAGCGGGTCTCTGGGCACGGAAAGCGAGGCGGGGGTGTGGGGGTGTGCCCGGGGACTCAGGGCAATGCGGTGGCACCGTGCCCTGCTGTGTCACCGTCTCACCCACCCCTTCTTTCCCTTGCAGATGCTCCGGCTCTGGCTCCGCTCCGACCCCCCCACCCCCCCACCCCCCCCACCCCTGCCCGGGGCTGATCCCGTCCCTCCCCCACCCCCCCACCCCCCACCCCCCCTGCCCGCGGGCACCCCCACCCCCCCCCCGGCGCCCCCCCTCCGGGAGCCCCGTGCCACCGCCCCCCCACCGCTTGCCGGGGGCCGGAGGGCCCGTGCCCCCCCTCCGCCACCCCCCACCCTCGGGGGGAGCCCCCAGCCGGGCCGGGCGCCCCCTCCAGTGCCAACAGCTCCGGTGAGTGTGACCCGGGGGTGCCGGGGGTGTGACACAGGGATGGTGCGGGATGTGACCTGGGGGTGATTGGGATGTGACACAGGGATGGTGGGGATGTGACCTGGGGGTAATTGGGATGTGACCCAGGGGTGCTGGGAATGCTCCCAGGAGGGGTCTGGGGTACCCTGGGGTGGGTGTGATGTGCCCCCCTCCCCGCCTGTGACCCTCAGTGAAGGTGAAGAAGCCGATCCAGACCAAGTTCCGCATGCCTGTCTTCAACTGGGTGGCCCTGAAGCCGAGCCAGATCGACGGCACCGTGTTCACAGAGCTCAACGATGAGAAAGTGCTGCAGGTGAGCACAGGGACAAGGGGACAGGCACAGCAAGGTGAGCACGGGGACAAGGGGACAGGCACAGCAAGGTGAGCATGGGGACAAGGGGACAGGCACAGCAAGGTGAGCCCGGGGACAAGGGGACAGGCACAGCAAGGTGCTGCAGGTGAGCACGGGGACAAGGGGCTGGGCACAGCAGGGCTCAGAGCCCCCGGGCTGGGCACAGCAGGGGTCAGAACCCCCGGCCATGCTGAGCTTGCCTTGTGCCCACCCTGCACCCACCCGCGGTGTCCAGGGCTGCAGGAGGAGCTGGAGYTCAGGAAAAGTCCTTAGCACCATGGAGAGGGACACGGGATCAGGAGTGCTTCTCCTCTCCCCCTGTCCTGGTCCCTTTGCTCCACGCACACCTTCACATCCTGTCCATTTCTTCCTCCTCATCTCCATGCTCTGGTCCCACCACCCCTCCCTGTCCCCTTGTTCCATCCTCATCCCCTTGCTCCATCTCGATCCTCACTCCTCACCCTTATCCTGCTCCTCTGGCCCTGTCCTCACCCCGGATGTCCCGTGTCACCTCCCTGCCATGTGTCCCCGCAGGAGCTGGACATGAGTGACTTTGAGGAGCAGTTCAAGACCAAGGCGCAGGGCCCCGCCCTGGACATCAGRGCCCTCAAGGCCAAGGCCACGCAGAAGGCCCCCAGCAAGGTGACCCTGCTGGAGTCCAACCGTGCCAAGAACCTGGCCATCACCCTGCGCAAGGGCGGCCGCAGCGTGCAGGACATCTGCACGGCCATCGAGACGTGAGTGACCCCCGGGGGGGGCAGGGGGGATAAGGTCAGCAACAAGGGGGTGGGGTGGTGGAGGGTGGGAGTGGGAGTGCAGGGTTGGTGTGGGATGCAGGGACAAGACACTGAGAGATGGAGGGTGGAGGGATCAGAGATGGAGGGATGGAGGGATGGAGGGATCAGAGATGGAGAGATGGAGGGATCAGATATGGAGGGTGGAGGGATCAGATTTGGAGGAGATGGAGGATGGAGGGGGATCAGATATGGAGGGTGGAGGGATCAGATGTGAGGAGCATGGAGGAATGGAGGGATCAGAGATGGAGGATGGAGGGGTCAGAGATGGAGAGATGGAGGGATGGAGGATCAGATAGAGAGACAGAGGGATGGAAAGATCAGATACAGAAAGATGCAAGGTGGAGGGATCAGATGTGAGGAGATGGAGGGATGGAAGGATCAGAGATGGAGAGATGGACGGGAACAGATGTGGAGAAGCGGAGGGTGGAGAGATCAGCATACAGAGAAATAGAGGATCACATATGGGGAGATGAGAAGGGTGGAGGATCAGAGGTGGAAAGATGGGGGATGGAAGGATCAGATGTGGAGAGGTGGAGGGTGGAGGGAATTAGATGTGGGGACATGGAGGATGGAGGGATGAAATGTGGAGAGATGGAGGATGGGAGGATCAGAGATGAGGGTGGAGGGATCAGATACAGAGGGGTGGAGGAATGGAAGGATCAGATGTGGAGAGGTTGGAAGGGTGGAGGGATGAAATGTGGAGAGATGAAGGATGAAAGATCAGATACAGAAAGATGGAGGTGGAGGGATAAATGTGAGAGATGGAAGGATGGAGGATCAGATGTGGAGGATGGAGGGATTCAGTCTGGAGAGGTGGAAGGATGGAGGGATCAGATGTGGAGAGTGGAAGGATGGGGAATCAGATTTGGAGAGTGGAAGGATGGGAGGATCAGATGTGGAAGAGTGGAAGGATGGAGGATCAGATGTGGAGAGTGGACAAGGATGGAAGGATCAGATGTGGAGAGTGGAAGGGATGGGAGGATCAGCATGTGGAGAGTGGAGGGATGCAGGCACCAGCTCGTGAGGTGGAGAGTGAAGGGAATGAGATCTGAGACAAAGGCTGTGGGGGCCAAGGCACAGACAACAGATGGATGCAGACAGCAGCTGTGGGGATGGAGAGATGCAGGAAGAGAAGAAGGGATGTGGGGACCAAAGAGAGATGGAGGGATCCATATGGAGAGACAGAGAGATGCAGGGTCCAGATACAGAAAGATGGAGGGATGCAGGAGCCAGCTGTGGGGACAGAGGGACGATGGAACCGGCCCAGGGTGACAGGGGAGCTTGGGGACCTGCGGCAGGGTCTGACCGTGCCGGGGGTGTCCCCGCCCCGCAGGTACGACCAGCAAGCCCTGAGCCTGGACTTCCTGGAGCTGCTGCTGCGCTTCCTGCCCACCGAGTARGAGCGGAGCCTGATCGGGAAGTTCGAGCGGGAGCAGCAGCCGCCGGAGGAGCTCTCGGACGAGGATCAGTTCATGATGCGCTTCAGCAAGATCCCGCGGCTGGCCGAGCGCATGAACGTCATGATCTTCCTGGGCAGCTTCGGGGACACGGCCCAGCTGCTGATGCCGGTGTGTGCGGGGCCGGGGGGGTGGGGGCAGCTCCTGCGGCCACACTCACACCCTGCCCTGTGGGATTGATGGGGGTAGGAGGGTCAGGAGACGAGAGATCTCTGCAGCCAGGTCATGGAACTTGGGGTTTATTGCAAAGGGCCTGGGTGCAGGGACCTGCTGGGAGCTGCCAGCCACAGCTCAGAGCAGGCCCCAGAGAAGAGAGGGGGAGAGAGGATGAGAGGGTGGGAGAGTAAAAGGGTAAGAGAGTAAAAGGCAAGAGCTAAGAGACAAGAGGCAAGAGCTAAGACAGTGAGGTTCCCGTTCCAATACAATAAATCTTCTTCTGTGTTGAATATTCTGATTCTCACTAACCAATCTAGTACAAGATACAAATCCTACAGCATTTACATACAGCCTGTGAGAATCATTACATTACCATCCTGTGTTACATTTTAAACCCTAAAAACTCCTCTTTGGGCCCCTTCTGCCAAGCTGTAGGGTCTCCTCTGACCCTTGGGCCTGTCTGCAAGCAGAGGGTGTTGTTTCATCAAAAGGGGATCACCTTCAGCCAGCCACACCATTGTTTTCCAGTTGTTCAGTAACTGAGGGATCTCAAAGCTTGCTTTCATTTCAATCTCACTTATAGTTTCCATATTCTCAAAATCTTTTGCCAGACAATCATATTGATAAGGCTTTCCTGTTTCATCCTCCCCAACACTTCCCTCCTTCCCTCCCTCCCTCCCACAGCAACTCAACGCCATCATCGCCGCCTCCATGTCCCTCAAGTCCTCCAGCAAACTGCGCCACATCCTCGAGGTGAGGGCTCGGGGGGAGGCGGCCCCGATGGTGCCCACAGAGTGTCCCTGGGCACTGTGCCCTCCCGGCCCCATGTCCCCAAGCCCTGGTGTCCCCGCAGATCGTCCTGGCCTTTGGGAATTACATGAACAGCAGCAAGAGAGGGGCTGCCTACGGCTTCCGACTGCAGAGCCTCGACGCGGTAGGGCCCGTGTGGGTCACCTGGTGTGGGGTGATGGGGGCACTGCCACTGCCAGGGACACCCTGGGGACAGAGGGCACTGCCAGGGACACCCTGGGGACAGAGGGACACAAGGAGCAGCTGCAGCGATGGAGGGACACAGGAATCTGCTGTGGGGACAGAGGGATGCAAGCACCAGCAGTAGGGATGGAGGGACAGGAGGTTTGGCTGTGGGGACAGAGGGATGAGGAGACTGTTGGGATGGAGAGGCAAAGGGATGGAGATACACAGGAATGGGGTGGGAAGGATGGAGACCTGATATGGAGAGGTTAAAGGAGTCAAGGACCTTGATGAGGAAGAGGGGATGAAGGAAGATGGGGACCAGTGTGGGGATAGAGGGAGGAAGGTCACACAGGGGAATGTAGGGATGAAGAACCAGCTGCAGACCCAGCCATGYGGATGGAGAAAGATGGGGATCAGCCATGGGAGTGGAGGGATGCAGACCCAGCTGGGGGATGGAGGGACGGCCACAGAGCCAGCCACACGGACACAGGGCCAGCAGAGGCAGCCCTGAGCAGGGTCAGGGGTGGTGGCTGCGGCTCGGGGCTGACTCTGCCCCGCCCCAGCTCCTCGAGATGAAGTCCACAGACCGCAAGCAGACGCTGCTGCACTACCTGGTGCGGGTGATCATGGAGAAGTACCCGGAGCTCACCGGCTTCCACACCGAGCTGCACTTCCTCGACAAGGCGGGCACAGGTAGTGCCCGGGGCCCCGGGCTGGGGTCGGGGCAGCCCCTGGCACTCGGAGCCTGCCCTGAGCCCGCCCTGCTCCCCTCCCGCAGTGTCCCTGGACGGGGTCCTGCAGGACGTGCGGAGCCTGCAGCAGGGCATGGAGCTGACCCGCAGGGAGTTCATGAGGCAGGACGACAGCCCCGTGCTCAAGGACTTCCTCAAGGTCAACTCCGAGGTGATGGAGAAGCTGCAGGCTGACAGCAAAACCGCCAAGGTGGGTGCAGGGSTGGGGCCATGGGGACAGTCCCTGCATGGGGACACCCTCTGCTCACACCTCTGCCCCGTGGGAGAGGATCCTGCTCGGGACAGGCAGGATGGGGAGGTGGGAGAGGCTGGAAGGAGGTGSTGAGATGGGGCTCAGCCCCCACATCAGGTGTCTCTGCCCACAGGAAGCCTATGAGTCAGCCGTGGAGTATTTCGGGGAGAACCCCAAGACCAGTCCCCCCACCACCTTCTTCCCCATGTTCATGCGCTTCATCAAAGCCTACAAGGTAGGAGGGGACGTGGGGCTCTCTGTTTCTGAGGGCTGGGAGGAGATCTGGGGCACCTGACTCCACTTTGGAGCAATCAGCAGAGGTCACCGGCAAGGCTGGGGCTGAGGAATGCCTTTGGGATGGTCAGAGATTTTGGAGCTGGGTTGGGGTGAGCTGGGGGCTGTGAGGTGAAGAAGGAAGGGGGCTGCAGTCCTGGATTCCCCTGGCTCAGCACAGCTTTCCTGCCCCTCTCCCAAGAAAGCAGAGCAGGACATCGAGCTGTGGAAGAAGCAGGAGGCTGCAGCCAAGGAGGCAGAGTCCGGCTCCCCTGGCAGCGAGCAGCAGCCCGAGGTGAAGGTGCCCCCTGTCTGTGCCCGGCTGGGATGAGGGCTGGGGAAGGACTYAACAGGTCCTGGGGAAGGAGGTGAAGGGGAGGGTGCCCCACCTCCTCTGGGGTGTGATCACAGCACTCAGGAGCCSTGTCCCCTCCCAGCTGCCTGTCCAGAAGGCCAGGAGGCAGCAGATGGACATGATAGCTGAGCTGAAGAAGAGGCAGATGGTGAAGGAGCCGCTCATCTARGAAGGCAAAGATGGGGCCATCGAGGATATAATTTCAGGTGAGAGATGAGTTCAGGTGAGCAGCCAGGTGTCCCCACATCACAGACCCAGTGCTGGGGGCTGCAGGGGCTGTCACAGGAGCTGGGGTGTCACCAAACCCCATCACAGGGACCAAACCTTCCCGCAAGCACCTTCACATCCCACATGGCAAAGCTGCCGAGTGCTCCCTCCCCTGTCTCATAGCTCTTCCTCCTCTTCTGCTTCTTCCTCCTCCTTTCTCCTCCTCGCTGTCTCTGGGTCGCTCTGCTCAGCTCTCAAAACTGTTCCTTTCACGGCCCGGACGGGCAAACGCTCGTCCCGGCTCTTCTGCGACGTGAGCTTCAACGAGGAGAGTCCTCTGTAGGTAACGTGGGGCGGCGCAGGCGGGCGGGGCTGCCGGGCTTCCCCCCCTTCGTCGCCGCCGGGATTCCTCCGGGATTTGTGCCCCGCTGACAGCCGGGATCAGCCCCCGGGGCGGTGCCGGGGCTCGGGGTCCCACACTCGGGCTGATTGTTGGGGCTGCTGCTCCTCCCGTCCCTGCGTTCYGCCCTTGGCTCCTCCTGGGTGTCCMCGTACCCAGAGGGGCAAATCCCGGGCAGAGACYGGACAAGGGAAAGGGGTTTTAAACGAACAAAGGAGAGTTTTAGGTTGAAGGATCGGAAACGATGTCATTCCTGTGAGGGTGCCCAGAGCAGCTGTGGCTGCCCCAGCCCTGGCAGTGCCCAAGGCCAGGTTGGAGCAGCCTGGGACAGCGGAAGGTGTCCCTGCCATGGCACTGGGTGGGCTTTAGGGTCCCTCCAGCCCAACCCACTCCACGTTAACGCGATGGGTGCGGGACCCCGGCCGTGCCGGGCGGGCAGTGAAGCTCATCCAGCCCCGGTGCTTCCCCCGGCGCAGATCTGCGGAACAACCCGTACCGGCGGGGGGACAAGGCCCGCGGCAGCGCCAAGAAACGGGCGGCGGGGCAGAGCCTGCAGGCGACGCCGGACATCGCGCTGTGACCGGCGCCGTCCCTGCAGCGGCAGCACCGGGCCAGCACCGTCCTCCCGACGCGGATGCGACCGCAGGGTGTCGGTCCCTGGGCCCGGGGCTCGGCGGGSTGGAGGGACAGTGCCCGCTCCGAGCCGCTCCAGCCGCTTGATGTGCCYGCTCTGCC
This sequence comes from Sporophila hypoxantha, assembly GCA_002167245.1. Taxonomy (NCBI): domain Eukaryota; kingdom Metazoa; phylum Chordata; class Aves; order Passeriformes; family Thraupidae; genus Sporophila; species Sporophila hypoxantha. Next base: position 466,768 of record NDFG01000073.1, on the reverse strand, counting down.
CGCCTGGGCCGGGCACAGGCACCCCCGGCGCTTGCTTGGCCGTGCCCCTGAGCTCCTCTCCGCAGCCTGGCGGGTCGCCCTGGCTACAGGGAAGCACAGAAAGGGCTCCAGCTTGTCCTGGAAGGAAAAGAGAGGCTGTCCCATCCCTACCCCGGCCCTGTGTCCTTGTCCCACCCTCGATTGCCGCTGCGGGAGGGGAGGGGGTGTCAGCCGGGACACAGCGCTCCCCGCACATCTCAGCTCACATCTCCCCCGGCCCGCAGAGCCCCCCAGAGCCGCGTTCTCCTGCTGCAAAGCTCCCAGCCCGGGCACCTCCCCGAGCCAGGCGCTGGCAGCGGTGCTATTTTACAGGATTTTATTAAGTCTTCCTTCAAACTTCTCCGTGCTGCGGCAGCGGGGATTGGAACACCCCACGCAGGGCGGCCCCAGGGCTGTGGCGAGCAGCGCTGGGGAGGCGCCGGAGCTGCGACAATCAGCAGCAGGGACAAGTTTCTCTGCGAGGTGGTGGCACCTCCGCCCACCTGCATCCCCAGCATCCCCAGCAGCCTCTGGGGTGAACCGGCACTGTCAGCCCTGCAGGGCTCCCCGTTCTCTCGGGTGGGACACGCAGGAGATGCCGGCAGTCCCAGTCCCTGCTGCCGCCCGCAGGAGCGGCCCCGGAGCCGCACGAACCTCTCGGTACCGGCCCGGACCCGGCTGTCGCTCGCTGCCCTGCCCCGCTGCTGCTGAGTAACCCCGCAGTGCCGCAGTTAAACCTCTCCTGGTGCATTTAACCCGCTCCTCCCTCCCCCTGTCCCTCCTTCCGTCCTATCTCGCTCGTCCCAGCTTCAGCCACAGCAGCCGCTGCTTCCTGCTGTATTTAAGCTGCTTCAGCGCCGGCTCCGTGTCCGGGGAGGGATGGGAAATGAATGTGTAACTTATAAATGCCTTTAAGCCAGAAATGTAAACCATTAACTGCTCATTTGTATACATTATTTTTATATACTGAAGGCCTGTTAATCTAAAGCAGAACTGGTAATAAAATGTCTCAGAGGATAAAAGACTTGTCTGGGAGAAGGGTTCGTGATGCTGTCATGGAGGGAGGGAGGGACGGAGGGAGAAAAGGAAGGAAAGGTGGAATGAGGGAAGGATGGAGGGAGGAAGATGAAGGGAGGGAGTGGCTGTGGCTGCCCCATCCCCGGGTTGAACGGGGCTTGGAGCACCCTGGGATAGTGGGAGGTGAGAGGATTTAACGAGATGAACTTTAGGGTCCCTTCCAACAAAATCCAGTCTGGAATTCTAGCAACAAACCACCCACCTTTTTTTTTTTTTTGAGGACAACAGCTCTGAGGTCTGTTCACAGCACAGACATGCGGGTGCATGACAGCACAACAAATGTGTTTCAGGGTGAGCGTCCTCACTCAGCAGCCTGGCCACAGCCCCTCCCCAGCCTGCTGGGGAAGGATTCAGCTCCGTGCAGACAAACAGAGGGGCTGCAGCACTGGGAGCTCTGCCTGCCTCAGCCCTGCACCTCCCAAGGCAAGGCTGAGCAGCTCCCAGTGCAGCAAATCCCCTGCAGAGGGACAGAGGGAGGACAAGGGACTGTCTGCTTGCAAGGAGAGAGATGCCAGGCTGTTCAGCAAAGCCTGGGCTCAGATCCATCAGTCAGTGCTGCCTCTTCAGCCCCAGAAATCACAGAATCCTGGAATATCCTGGACTGGAAGGSACCCCCAAGGATCATCCAGTCCTGCCCTGCACAGACAGCCCAGCAATCCCACCCTGYGCATCCCTGGSAGCYCTGTCCAAACCCTCCTGGAGCTCTGGCAGCCTCGGGGCTGGCACCATTCCCTGGGCAGTGCCCAAGCCTCCTCCCTGACTTCTCCTGAATCCCCCAAACCCAAGTRATACAGCAGAGTTCATTCAGACCAGGCTCCTCTTCCTGGAAAATTCTCATTCAGCATCACCATCTTGTTCTCTGGGACAACACATCAAACCACCAGCAACGACAACAAACAAAATCTTCTCTTTTTTTAGCTTTATTTTTTTTTTCCCTGTGAAAATGCAGGTCAAAAACGTTAACTTCAAGAAATCACAGTTTTATAAAGTGTCATTCATTCCATACAYGCTCCTGCTTCCAGCACCTTCCCCCACTGCCCATCCCAACGAGATCCTCAGCTCACCAGCAGCGATTTTTCCAGACTTCCAGYAGGAGCTGCACAACAAGAGCCATCTGTGTTTATCACTCCTACTTGTCCTCCCCACCCTGAGCTGGGGTTCTGTCCTAAACACTCGTTATGAAACCTGACAGTTCCAGCCKAATTTGAACAAGGATAATGCAAGTCTTTCCAACTTTCTGCTGTCAGTATTGCCTTCATCTGGAGGCCGGGTTGTTTGTGCCTGTCACAGCAAAGTGACAACCCAAGGGAAGAGGAAACTGTCCTGGCAGCAGGAGATYGCCAGGGACAGCTCAGGCTGGCTGGCAGATCATCCCAGGGGAGCTCAGGGACTGGGAAGGCACCAGTGGTTTGGCTGTCTCTTATACACATCTAGATGTGTAGCCAGGGACAGCTCAGGCTGGCTGGCAGATCATCCCAGGGGAGCTCAGGGACTGGGAAGGCACCAGTGGTTTGTGGGGTGCTGAGGTGTCTGCCCCAGGCAGGGATGTGACACCACATCCACCCTGAGAGCAGGGACACGGCCAGCTGGGAGCCTGCAGCCTCACTGGGGCACTTGTGGGGGCAGCAAAACAGGACTGSAGGCTTTGGACAAAACAAAGAGGGGGAATCCTGCTAATGCTGCTGTGAGGGGACTGGGGAACATGGGCATCTCCATGGGCCTGGGGATCTCCTTGGCCCTGGAACACAGACATCTCCATGGGACAGGAGATCTCCATAGGCCTGGGGAACACAGACATCTCCATGGGCCTGGGGATCTCCATGGGGCTGGCAAACATGGACAACTCCATGGGACAGGAGATCTCCATGGGCCTGGGGATCTCCTTGGGCCTGGAACACAGACATCTCCATGGACCAGGGGAACATGGTCATCTCCATGGACCTGGGGATCCCCATGGGGCTGGGAAACATGGACATCTCCATGGACCAGGACATCTCCATGGGACAGGAGATCTCCATGGGCCTGGGGATCTCCTTGGCCCTGGAACACAGACATCTCCATGGACCAGGACATTTCCATGGGCCTGGGGAACACAGACATCTCCATGGACCAGGACATTTCCATGGGCCTGAGGAATATGGACATCTCCATGGAACAGGAGATCTCCATGGGCCTGGGAAACATGGACATCTCCATGGACCTGGGGATCTCCATGGGCCAGGGGAACACAGACATCTCCATGGACCAGGACATCTCCATGGGCCAGGAGATCTCCATGGGCCACGGGAACACAGACATCTCAGTCCCAGGAGGGTTCCCTGTCCTTGTGCAGGTGACTGAGGTCAGGTTAATGCTGCAGATGCAGAGCCCAGGAGTCCTGCAGACATCCTGCTGCTCCCTCCCTGCTGCTCCAGGGCTCAATCCCAATGCCCAGGCATGGAACTAGATACCAGGACATGGGAGCATCCCCCAGGTGACACAGGCACAAGGTGCAGCCTTTGGGATGGAGCCCACCATGCTTTGGGATTGACACATCACCACACACTCACAAAAACAYCCAGGTTTTCCTCCTGTCCCCTTAGAGGAAGCTCAGGAAAGGAGCCAGGCATGCCCTGAACCTTGGGAGTCCTGGAAGAGGCACTTTGATCCCTCCTGCTCCAGAGCTTAAACTCTTAGCAGTTTATGGCATCTGAAAAAAGAAATGGAGCCAAGCTCCCCCTTTCCCCACTCCCTCCTGGAAGACATGTGCATAATGTGTTAATTAATTACTGAAAAGACTCTGAATGTGGCATAGTAGATATAATTAGGTGCCTATTTTGGACAATGTATTAAGTGCTTTAGAACAAAAAGTGCTATAAAAATGATACCCYAAGTGGTGACAGGTTTCATTTTTCTTCATGAGTTCCACTTTCTTATTCCATCATTCTTATTACAAACTTGAGTTTTCTGATCAGGGGTGTCACTGTCTGGTGGAGCAAAACCAGCCCATGCTCTGGGAGACCAAAGGGAAAGAGCATCCATTGTTTAAGGAGTGCTGCTCCTCAAAAAYGGAGGCTCAGAGTTCTGCTTTTCCCAGCTATTTTCTAAGTGAACTTCCCTTGGGAACACTGCCAGCATTGCTGCCCCTTTGTGTCTCCCAGACCAGCACAGACCTGGCAGACCCACCTTGGCTTTTGGGAGCTGCTGCTGTGCCCAGGCTGGATGCAGAGCCCCTGCTCAGCTGCAGCCTCAGAGCTCTGGGAGAGGCACAGCCAGAGGGAGGGACTGTGATTTGCAGGTGTGCCAAACCTGGAACAAGCACAACCCTGAGCAAGCACACTGGGAGCTCACACCTCCCTCAGGATCTGTTCTGGGGTGGAGAAGGGTGAACGACACCCACCCACATGAACGTGACCTGTGAGGTTTCAGTCTGTTCCAAACATTCACAAATCAGTAAAAAACAGTTTAAAGCTTAAGGCATTCCAGGCCCAGCTGCCCATCCCACTCAGTGAACCCAGTCTGAAGTGAGGGGAGGAGTGGGAAGCCTTGMGAGGCCAGGCTGAGCTCACAGAACTGGGGCACTGGGCTGGACTGGGAGCTGGGAGGGAGATTTTTATAAACTCTGCAATAAAATTCAGCCCTGTCACAGCTGACAGAGCTGATGTCCCTTGTTCCTCCAAGGATGGGACAGTGCACTTGAAGTCCCACATCAGAGGCAGGAACAGGATGGAGGAATAACCCCTCCAGCCTCCCACCATGGAATTCTGTACCCTTCTCCTGCCCTGCCTGCCAGGGACACCAGAGAGAGCAGCAGCTCCTCTGAGACCTGCAGGTGGGAGCTGCAAGCAAAGCTCTTTCTGGGAACAAAGTTCTTTTCTCATTCAAGAACYAAGCAACTGCGGGGAAGGGTGGGAGGTGAAACCAAGAGCCAGCCAGTGACTGCTGTGGATCCTCCCCATGCTAAAGGCTTGAGGTGGAGATGATGCTCCCCAGAGCCTACAGAAATGTTTTCTCCTCCAGCTGGGAAGAAGTCAGCCAGRTCCCCTTGGCACAACACTGAGGGCACCCAAGCTCCTCCTCTGGGCAAGCCCAGCCACGACCGACCTCACCTTGGAGCAGGAGCAGAGTTCTCATGGCCCTGCTCTCCTGAAAAGCACAACCTCCTTCCTCTGAAAAGTGAGGAATTTCCACCTACCATTCTCAAGCTCTAACACACCCAAAACAAGGAATTCCCACTGTCCTGGGGAATGCCTAAGCTCAGGACATGTCTTGGAAGTGGATCAGAGCAGCCAACAGCAGRGAGGGCAGTGAGCTGTGATCCTGCTGCAGCACAAACAGCAGCCACTGCACTTGGTGCTCCACGGCAGGGGAGGTCAGAAGCTTTTGCAATGCCTCCTTTCACAAGGTGCAKAGCTCCAAAGCAGGCAGGGCCTCAGGGCCTGTTCTCCAGCTGGCCGTGCTTGACGCGCCAGGCCCAGCCCACGCTGCAGTCGGGGGCCAGGGTGCACTGCAGCTCGATGCCAGAGTCAGGCACCTCCATGTTGTAGTGCACAGGCTGCCCCTCCTTGGTCACCAGGCTGAAGGCAGGCACGGGGATCTGGGGAGCAGAACACACAGAGCTCAGTGGCYCTTCCAGTCCCCTCCATCACACCCGGCTTCCCAAGGCAGGAGCAGCTCCCAGGGAGGGGCTCAGGAACATCCTGAGCTCCTGTCATAAGGAAACACCTCAGAACTGGACTGGGCAGTGCCCACCCTGCTGCCAAAGTGTGYAAACCCAGGGCACAGGGAATATTTCTCTGTCTGCTCTGGGGTGTCCTGACCCCCAGGGTGTCACAGACATGTTTTATGAAAAATCCTTTCCTTAGGATTTTTTCTCCTGAGAAGCTGAGAGGCCTCAGGAACAAAGTGTAACCAATGGTTATCTGCTGCTGTGGAATGCAACAGGTGCATCTGTGATTGGTCTCATGTGGTTGTTTCTAATTAATGGCCAATCACAGTCCAGCTGTCCAGACTGTCTCAGTCAGTCACAAGCCTTTGTTATAATTCATTTTCTATTCTTAGCTAGCCTTCTGATAAAATCCTTTCTTCTAATTCTTTTAGTATAGTTTTAATATAATATATATCATAAAATAATAAATCAAGCCTTCTGAAACATGGAGTCAGATCCTCATCTCTTCCCTCATCCTAAGACCCCTGTGAACACTGTCACACCAGGGCAGCACTGACTCTGACCCTCATTCAAGGAGAAAGTTTCCCAGACTTCAAGATAGACTGGAATCCACAAAAGTGTGAAATGGATTACAGAGAGCAGTGTAGGTGTATCACTGGGTGAGAAATTGAGGTTTTGGGATTTTTAGTGTGTGGTGGATGGAAGCAAGATGGAGGGCACAGGGTGCTGTCCTGGGTTTCTTCTTCATGCTTCTTCTTCCTCTTCTTCATGGGTTTGGGTGGCATTTTGTAATTGGGCAGAAWAGWCCACACTGGGATCAATTATTGGGTTAAAAGGGYAAATAATCCAGGTGTCAGTTCTTAATTGGATGATTTAGTCTTAAAAGACCTTGMAACAAGAGATTGTTGGCCATTTTGTGCCTTCTAATGAAAAGCTGCTGAACTCACAGCAGTGAGACTGTTTTACTGGTAAGAAATAATAAACAKCTGAGTCCAAACATGAATTACTGTCTCAAGTGCCTTCAATCCAGACCCAGAAAAACCAATGACTGSTACTCCCACACCAAAGTGCCTCCRTGAGCTCTGGGCCATGGCTGGGGGCTCCTGAGCTGCCCATGTTTGGGCACCTGAGCTCCTCTGCAGTATTTTGCTTTGTGATGTCCACAAGAACAGAGTCTAGAGAMAACCAGCACCACTGGAACATTTTCTGGACTGGTGCAACATCTTTTAGAGATGATCCCATTTTACAGTGAGATCTTTCAGATCCCATTTTACACTGAGATGAGTCACAGTCCCACAGACACTCCAGAGTTTCTTTCAGGAACAGCCAAAGCAGCCCACAGTGAGGTTCACAGGAGTGTGCCAACATCTCCAYCAGAACAAGTTGGAAGCACCCCAGCCAAACAGAGCTCATTTCCCTGAGCTGATGCTACTGCTCATGACAAAAAAAGCTATATATGATTCTTCAAGGAGAGGGGAAAGAATTTATAATTGAGGAGAAGGAGTTTTTTAAGCTGCAGCACAGAATGTCTYTATTCTAAGATCTAGATCCCAGTGGTCACTGACAATTGGAACTGGCTTACAATTCAAATTTGCTACTAGGTTTAGGCTGGATATTAGGGAAAATTTCTTRACTGCAAGAGTGGATAAGCATTGGAACAGGCTGCCCAGGGCAGTGGTGGAATCACCATCCCTGAAAAGMTTCAGAAAATGAGTAGATGTGGCACTTGGAAATCTGGTTTAGTGGGCCTGGTGGGATTTGGTCAAAGGTTGGACTTGATGATCTTGGAGGTCTTTTCCAACCTTAATGATTCTGTGATTCAGAAAACATTCTCTGGTACCCCACTCATAACAGCAGCACTGAGGTTCTGTTTCTACAGGTGTCCTAAGGATCCCTGAACCACTCCTGGGTCTCTCTGGCATTCAGGGGCTATGAGGGAAGAAATCATTCCTCAAATGATGCACTGAACTCCAGTCTGTCTCTCACCTGGCTGCTTATCCCCGTGGCAATGTCTCCCACCTTTGTCCTGTGGAAATCTCTGATGTGCAAATTTTCTCCACTTAGCAACTGGATCTGGATTTTCACTCCTGGAATGCACAAGAGGTTCTTTAAGTTCTGCTGAGCCACAAGGACTTCAAAGTCCACAGCAAAACTGACTGACAAGGCACACACACATGGGGAAAAGCTCATTTTTGTCATTAAGGATTTCATTTATGTAGGTCTTTTGCTGAGCATGGAGCTTGCTGCAGACAGCAATGACTCACAGAGCAGAGCTGCATTTAGCAAGAAAGCAGCTGAAGAGATGGATTAATTTGCACAATATGCCCTCAGATTCTGGGTGGATATTTGTGGTTATAAAACATTCCTTGCACATGGAGGCTGCCTGAACCAGGGCACCCAGGCTCTGTGTGTGCTCAGAAACTTCCCTGGATTTTACTGCACAGACCCATCTGTGACAGGGGCAGACTGGGCCTCCTCACAAACCATCTTTAGGTGCATCTGTGCTGGCACAGCAACTGAAGGACAAAAGGAGTTAAAAAWCTCCATATCCAGCTTGTCTAGATAGTGAGAAAGTGACTTCTGAACATTTCTCCCTGCTGTGGGAGGCAGACCCACCGTTGAAGCAGCTGGGGGTGTCRGTGTGCCGGCTGCGGCTCAGCAGGTTGTTCCAGCTGCAGCTCTGCCCCTCTGCCTGGCTGCTCCAGGAATGGATCCCAGAGCTCATGGTGTCCCTCAAGCTGTGAGAAGCCTTCATGGAGTTCTGCAAGAATAAGCACAAATTTGTCTAAAGTTGTGAAAGAAAATGAGCTGGCAGGAGATGAGCATTAAAATAAGGTCAGGAGGAAAAAGGTGGAAATCAAGCCACAGCTGATTTAAGGCTGGGCCTTAGTCAACATTTATGTGCCATCTYGGATTGCAGTGCAACAGATATTATAGATATTATCAGATATTCCTAATAGTTAAATCAACAATGAGCTGAAAAGCTGGGTGAGAAAAGAGGGGTTGTACTGACTGACAGGAGAATTAAACATCAGTTAAAATATTTGTCACTCACTGACATTAGAAACACCCAGGAAAAACAATTCACTGTACAAAACCAACCATAGGCCCTATGCTGCTGCACTGTTGGGAAGGGTCTGTACTGTCCCAGTCAATCTGACACCAGCAGAGAGCTTGAACCAGTCAAAACCAAGTTACAGGTATGGTGTAGGTGTTAGTGGGAAAAACCAAGCAGAGTCAGATCCCACACTGCACACTGTGTGTGTCAACAGCTGAGCTGTGCAGAACTCCCTCAGCCCTCCTCAAAAAGCACTGGAAGACTGAGAAGACAGACAGAAATAGGACACAAAGCTGCTCCCAATCAGAACTGACTCCTGCACAAACTGGGGACTCAATGTCTTTGAAAAGTGTGATTGAAGGGCTTTTGTCCTTCCCTGGTCACACAAGGCCTGTTCAGTGTTCCTCACTGCTATTCCCCACCTTAGGAACACCAGAAAGAGCAAACCAATCTAACTGAAATTGGTAAATAACCAGGACTATGTATTCATTACTATCAATGGGTTAAAAGAAGTTCATGGAGAATAGATCTGGGAATGAATATCCAAGATTTGGGTCTCTSTTTTCCTGTCCTACTCTCCTGGTCTTTCCCTAAACCTCTCATTGGTGGCCATGGCCAGGAGGAAGACCCTGCACAGCTGCTTGGTGSAGCTCCTACTTCCATCACTGCTTCTCCAGCTCCCTTCTCCTGCACAGGCAGGGTGGAGGCTGCTGAGATTCTCTGTATCCACACTCTTGAAGCTGCTGGTGAGGATACAGCACAGGAGAGCCTCTGGAGGACAGGGTCCACGCTGGACAGGGAACCAAAGCACAGCTACAACCCTCAACACCCCACTGGGCATGAGCAAAACTTTCTTCCCAGCAAATTGGGTGTCAAAAAGCAGRAGCAAAGGTGAAAAATTCCAGATTTTCATTGGTCACAGCTCCCAGTTTTGCCAAGGGGGCCAGCCAGCCACCCCACCCATCCCCACTCACCTTCTCACTGGCATCTGACACAAAGGGGCTGTCAATGCTGAGGCATGAAAGCATTTGCTCTTGCTCTTCCAGAGAGTAAGGCTGGGAKAGGCTGTTCAGAAACAGTTCTGCAGCAAAAGGAAGAGAAGGGAGACATTTCCAGTGTTTCCCTCCATGCCTSCCTGCTTTAATCACAGCTCTGCAATTAATACCCAAAGCTTCTTCAGCAATATTTAATGAACATTCATATTGGTGCCAGCAGAGCCCAACACACAACTCTGCCATGCAGAGGCCACTGTGACACAGGGAAACTGGGCAAAGAGGGGATGGATTGTGCAGCAACATGCAAAATAGCACCCCAAATTTACCAYTTCTTGCCCATTATGTCTCCTGTGAGATGCCACTTTAGATCCATCCACATTATCAGGGAAAAGTCAAACTCGTGTACTCAGCTCTCACAAGTAMCTGGAGGTTTGTACTCCCTTATCTGGATACAAGTACTTACAAATYCTGCAAATATTCCTGATAATATCCAGATATCCCATACATAACCAGCTCTTACAATGCTGCTGAGACCCAAAGCCATTTGAGAAAGAAGCTGCCCATCAGCAACCCCTAAAATTCCTCAGTTTTCTGACACAGTTACAATTCAAACCACTCTCTTCCTAATTCCTTTCAATTAATTCAAAAAGAGTAGAAAATATGGGAGAAAAAAAAAGTGAAATGTAGAGTTATACTGGGCCAATGGAACTGGACAAATCACTGATTTCCACACTGAATTTACTGCTGGTTTTCAAACTCTGGTTTGCTGTTGTAACCAAATTCCTTGGCTGATGGCTGTAGGTTTTCCAATGCCCAGAACTAAATAAACAGTTGCAGGCTGATTTTAACTGCACTGCTTTGCTTGACATCTGCCATTCCTTTCTTTTTATCCTGGCTTACCTCAATTAAAAAAAAAAAAAAAAGTTTGAACCTAAAATTGCCGATGAAGTTGGAATTCTGACACTGTTCACACAGTGCAAACAAGCACAAGTCTGAAACAGGCTGCTTTCCAAGAGGTTCCTGCACCTCTCTCAGAAGGTTCCCCCCTGTTCAGGAGGAAGGAAATTCTGTTCACTCCCTTRGTGGCACATTTAATTGGTTAAGAACTATTAGTTTTGGTAGTTTGAAGGAAGGTTGAGCAATTTGTGTAACGAGAAAGGAACTATGAGCAAAATGACATCCAAGCTGAAAACCCAAAAATAACTGTCAACAAGCCAAGAGAAAGCAGCTGTATTTTTATCCTGCTCTCAAGCAAAAAGAGCTGAATTCCTCCCCCAGCCCASTGCTCACCAATTTCCAGCTGCTGAAGTTCTTGCTCTGAAATGGTTGRGGCTCTTTCCACGTGGCTGCAGCTCTTCAGGGGCAGAGGAGTTGAGGAGAGGGGTGGGGGATCACAGGTCTCAGGTAACTCCTTGCCCTCATTCCAGTGGGGTCCCTCAGCCTCCTCTGTTTGCTCCAGAGATGGAGGTGGRAGGAGTGGGCTGCCACAGGAAACTRTGACTGACAGTTTTGGGTCAGAACCAATCTCAGAAACTGGGCTCACTGTGGGGGACAGGGATGTCTGTGCACTGTTTTCTTTGTTCAAAGAGAAATGTCTGGGCTCTCTGTATTCACCTTTCCAAGGGCTTCTCACACCTCCCACTACAAAAAAAAAAAAAAAAAAAGATACAAACATTATCAAATAAGCAATAAAAGAGGTAAAATTTTCCTTTGCTGTAAGAATTTTTTGAAGTGCATTTGCTGTAAAATGCCCAGCTTCTTCAAAAGATAAAACCAGATCACCTCCACAAATTCTTGCTGTATTACAGAACCACTCAGCAGGATTAAGTTGAAATAAATTAGTGATGTGTCAGGGGCAAGACTGAACCACAAGTATGAYTTACAGCTAAGGATGCAATAAACCCTGCTTGCAGTTGTGCTGCACACCAGGCTCTCCTGGTGCAGCTGATGCTTCAGCTGACAGGAGCCCTCAACAAACCCACAGAGAGCTCCCCTCCTTCAGCAGAGAAGGAAGAAGAGCATGTGACAGCACACAGGAAATTATCATTTATTTGGGTGACAAACACTCGGCTGCAGGCAGAAGCCATCAACCCAAAATATGCATCAAGGCTGTGAAAATGATATACCTGTCTCTTATACACATCTAGATGTGTATAAGAGACAGGCTCGGCTGCAGGCAGAAGCCATCAACCCAAAATATGCATCAAGGCTGTGAAAATGATATACTGGACAATAAAACAGACTGGCCCTTCCAAAAGGAACAGCACCAGCAGCTCTCTCAGTGGGAATACAAAGGTTCAGCTGCATCAGGACATTTCTACCTTCCTCGAGTGCCACGCTGGTTTTAGTTTTGAGCTCTGATGCAGATGCCCTCTGCAGAGGCTCCTTCTCCAGCCCCAGCTTAATAATCTCAGCAGTGAGAGGGTTGCAGGAAGGTGGAATTTCCCTCAGAGGAGGCGGCTCTTTAGCGATCTGTGTAACAAACAGGAAGTGAAAGAGGTTAGACCAGAGAGGCTTAATTTGATTTCAGGAAGGTTCTTCCCACCCCGACAGCGTTTCCAACTGAAATGAAAGCATTAAGTGAGAGCTGAACAGTAATTTTATTACAGCTGAATGGCTCAAAAGTCACACCCAAGTTATGAGCAGGGCATGGAAGAACAGCCCAAGCAGAGCAAGCACAGGGAATGCTCAGCTCGCACAGCAAGGCTGGTATCCTGTCATGTAAGAGCCTAAATGAGAGATGCAGGACTSCAGGTGGCTCTCCAAAATGCAGTTTATTCCATCCAAGARYTTCCAGCAGTCTGGGTGACAGAGCTGTGCCTACAGCTGTCAGCTCCAGCTGCAGGCAGGCCTGGAGACCCTTCAGTTTTGGTTACAATGCATTCTATACTTTTCTTTTGGTTACATTTCATTCTATACTTTTCTTTTGGTTACAATGCATTCTATACTTTTCTTTGTTGAGCATCTTCATACAGTAGAACCAATCTATACCTTAACTATTATCTACAGCCTATCATAACTACTGTAGTTACCATATTCATGTTACTGTTCTCCAATCACTACAAGTTAGTACATTACAGTTTAAGCTGGAAGTTGTTTTTCAGTTTTCTTGCAGTGGAAAATTCTGAGACCTTTTTTCTACTTACTTGTTTGCCTGTGCTATCTTCCTGCTTGGTAAAAACATCTTCTTGTTTGAGGTGGGTTTATCCTTTGCTCTAAGTCATAAAAACCCCTTCTAACTAACATAACCAAGAAGGCAAAGGGTATCCAGTGAGACTGGCTCAGCAATTCTTTTCTTCTCTATCAAAACTTGCTTCCATCTCRATTCCTTCATCAGACTCTACATTTAAAAATCTTTCTGCTAAGCATCTGTGAGATTTTCTTGTCAAACTRTCATCCTTTCCAACYCTGTCAGTTGCCCAGCTGGCTCCCAGCCATCCTCCTCCAGGTGAGTGCTGCCTGGCCAGCAGTAACAAGCTCTGGCAGCTCACCTGCACAGAGGCTGGGTCACTCACCTTCAGGCAGAGAGGGTGGTTGTAGTACTGGGTCCAGGGGTGGCAGCCATTGAGCATGTGCAGCATCATGCAGCAGCTGCTCCACACGTCCACCTTGGAGTCACAGCGCTTCCCCATCACCACCTCGGGGGCCATGTGAGTCTCTGTGCCAGGCACGTAGTTCCCTAAAACCAGCCAGGAGAAAACTCACTGTATGCAGGCAAGAGAACTGCTCCAGTGCCACTGGGAGGAGGCCTAAGGCAGGATCCCTCTCTTTTCAGCTAAAGTGAGACATGTCAGCTTTGRAGGATGGAGTGGTTTGGGTGGGAAGGGACCTCAAAGTTCATTCAGRGRCACCCCCTGCCATGGGCAGGGACACCTTCCACTYTCCCAGGCTGCTCCAAGCCCCGTCCAACCTGGCCTTGGACACTGCCAGGGATCCAGGAGCAGCCCCAGCTGCTCTGGGCAGCCTGTGCCAGGGCCTGCCCACCCTGCCAGGGAAGAATTCCTCCCCAATATCCCATCTGACCCTGCCCTCTGGCAGTGGGAAGCCATTCCTCMTGCCCTGTCCTTCCAGGCCATTGTCCCAAGTCCCTCTCCAGCTCTCTTGGAACTCCTTTAGGCACTGGAAGGGGCTCTGAGGTCTCCTCTGAGCCTTCTCTTCTCCAGGATGAACAATATGAGCTCTCCCAGCTTTTCTCCATAGTGGAAGGCCTCCACCTTAACCCAAAAAGCAGCATTGTGTGTTCTCAGAAGCTGTTCCCCCTCAGACCCATCCCTTATACACAGAATAGGAATTAAACTTCCCTTGTAAGCAAATCTGGGAGGCAAAACATCAGCTTGACTTCAGAAAATATACCCTTCTCTTTCAACAGCTGCATGAAAAAGCATGGTCAAACTTAATTGCCAAAAAAAAAAGGAATTTTCTTTAGTGGAGATCAGGACTCTTTCCCACTATTCAGTGAGTTTACACAAAAAAAAAAAGTTTTAAAGTTTCAGTGTGGTTTCTTGCAGGGACAAAAACTGAATGTAGCAGGCTGACAATCTTACAAAAACCCTTCCAGCCTGGGAGATAAAGACCATCACCTCCCAAATTTCAGGTCATTTTGGCCCTCAGCGGGATGCCTCACAGTAATACCAATAAATGAGACACCCCGAGCAGTTGCTTGCAAATCAGCCACATGTAAATGTTCATGAGAGAGGATGAGTCAGAAGGGCAATTCCTCAGAAGAGCAGCAGCAAAACCTCACCTGTGACCAAGCACTTTCCCAGCCCATCTGGGTGCAGGTGAGCAGAGTGGCCAAAGTCACACAGGAGYGCCCTGCTCCCATCATCTGACAGCAGCACGTTCTCAGCTGCCAAGAGAAGGGTTCCATTAGTTTCTTCTGCATCAGGAGATGAGAAAAACACTCAAAAGCACACAGAACTAGAGTTTTTTAAGCCCAAAGGATTTATTTCTCCTGTCACTGTRTTAAGCAAGTAATTATCTCTTATAAACTYCCAATTACCTGCCCTGGAGATTCTTGTAGCCCAGTGGTGGGRCAGCCTGGGCAAGCAGCTTGGCAGACCCATGGGGTGACAAGAAGAGGTGACAAATATGATATTCCCAGCAGTCTAGAACCAAGGGAAACTCTAATTTCAAACATAGATCTGAAAATCTAGTAAGTAGATCCCAAAACTTTAGTAAGTAGATCCCAAACTTTAGTAGGGATAATTTAATCTCCAAGCAGTTTGCCTCTTCTAAGAAAAGGGAAGAACAAGGTACTTCAAACACTTTCCTACCTTTGACATCTCCATGGAGAATGTTTTGAGCATGAAGATACTCCAGACCCTCTAACACCTGGCCCAGGTAGCTGAGGGCTCTGTCCTCTGGCAGGCAGCCACTCTGTTTAATGAGCTGCCCTAATGAGCCACCTAGGAAGGAATCCAGGGAGTCCATGTTATCTTATGCTTAAATTCTCCCCAGCATCATTAGCATTCCTGGTGGTTTCCATTGAAAAAATGAGATTTTCCAAGTCTGACAGCACTTATCTTCCACACATGGCTCAGTTCCTTTTGTTTATACCCAGAGTTTTTGCTGCCCACAAAACCAGGCCTTATTCATGTGTTTTTTTTGCTTAGAGTCAGTTTAACAGTGTTTCTTTGGAGCAAAAGCAAGTGCTCTGTGATCAGAACAGGCATTTCTAGGTGTTACTGACCACCACTCATTCTTCAGAGCCTGTTTTCCATGGTTCTGGCCAGAAAAAGAYCACCAGGCAATGGAATCATCGAGGTTTGCTTAGACAGCCCCACTGGTGTCCTGCAAACCACCAGGAAGCACAAACCAGCCCCAGCTGTGTTTTACTGTGAAAAAGAYACTGGAATAAGGCAGGACTGGGAATCATTCCCCCCACAGCAAGCCCACTGCAGAGTTTACACACACCCATCCCAACCCACTGGGTTCCCATGGTTCACAGCCTGTTTTCCATGGTTCTGGCCAGAAAAAGAGCACCAGGCAATGGAATCARTGAAGTCTGCTTAGACAGCCAGGGCAACAAGGCCCACTGGTGTCCTGCAAACCACCAGGAAGCACAAACCAGCTCCAYCTGTGTGAAAGAGACACCTTGAACTGGAATAAYGCAGGACTGGGAATCATTCCCCCCACTGCAGGMWTTACACACACCCATCCCAACCCACTGGGGAATTCACACCACGAATATCCTGGATGCATTGAGGAACTAACAGATTCGTATTTGGGCAGGAGGAAAAGGAGGTCAATGTGCACTGGGCACTGCCATGGTGCCCTGCTCACCCTCCATGAGCTTCATGAAGATGGTGACCCAGGGACCCTCCTTGACAGCACCATACAGGGGCACCACGCTGGGGCTGCTCACGGCCGCGCACGTCGTCAGCTCCTCGGCACGGAAATGTTCCACCTGCACCTGCAGGAACAGGGAAYACTCAGCCATCCTGGGGTGGATCCTCACACAACTGTCCCTCTCTGGTGGCTGTGGGACAGCAGAGATGGGTTAACTGGGCCTGATGGTCTTTTCCAAACTTAATTCTGTGATCTTCCCGAATAGAACTCGGGGAGCACAGCAAGAAGGGGGAACGCTCGGGATGATGAACCCTCAATGTTTAAGGGAAGTGAAAATTCATCACAAGAGATGGCAGCTTGCAATAACTCCAGATTACAGGTAGGAAGGTAATTTCTGTCTCAGTAAAAAGATAATTTTGACAACTGAGGCAAAAAAAGCCCTGGGGATGTTGCAAAACTTGGCAAAAATTCAACTCCCCCAAAATAGGGATATTTTGTATTTCCCCAAAAGAGGGAATACAAAATATGTCCACAAGCAGTGATCTGCATGATCACCTTGTTAGGTGGTGCTCACCCTGCAAATGGTTAAAGAAAAACTTTATTCACTAAGTTCAGCCAAACTAAATAAAACAAGAATTTGCTGAAGTCCAGAAGGAAAACATGAGTCATGAAGATTCTGGTGGGAAAAAGATGCATCATGTTTCTTCTCTGTCAGCAATCCAGCTATAGCTGGATTTCTTTCATCTCAAGAATTTGGAGAGCAGGTGCTTCCAGCACCAAGTCTGGTGAAAGGAGGTGAGGTAGAGGACTCCTGTCACAGGGAGGCAGCAGGAACTGCAGACAGTTATTCATGGAAAATTAAATAGAGCACAGAGAAGTGTCTAATTTGCATGTTAGAACTCTCTGCTTTCAGAGTGTGARCTAAGAAGATGCATTTCTGATATAAAGAAGCATCATTTATCCTTCAGTAATTAGGTGGGGGGAAATGACATTTTGAAAGACTTCAMCTTCTCCTACTTTCATGTTTCCCTTTTCAGCACAACCATCTTCCTTCCTGAAAATACACCCCACAAGGAACAGCTATTTCTCCCAAGACTGTGGATTTGCCAAATGGATAATACATTGAAATAGCTACACACTGACAGGAAACAATCTGGTTGTGTCACCACAAGATTTCACACCTGAACTGTGAGGATGTAGAACAGGAATTAATTTTCTACATGCTTGAGAGATGTTTGTTTCTACAGCTGACKAATGAATGGTTATGAAARGGTTAAATAAATACACACCCTGGTTTGTCTTGCCTCTTACATCTTTCCACAGGGAGCACAGCAAGCTGGACCCAGGGTAAATGGGGGGAAAGTGAACATTTTAAACTGGAAAATGAAAGTTATGGTTCTTTTTGCATGTAATATTTTTGTACTCAAGGCAAACACTTCCCACACAAAGTTTTCTAGTGAAGTAATGTGAGAAACATCAGTTCACAGGGGTGATGAAAGTATTCAAGTGTAAGTTCAAATAAAATAGTTTCCATTTTCCTCATCTCCTTGCATTATCCCTCTGTCTGCACCCCTGAGGCCCCCACAGCAGCCCACAAATCAATGCCCTGATCCAAGTTATCTTCCACACTCTTCCTACATTATGTGACAATGGCATCTCCTGAAGRAGAACAGATTAMAGTGCCAGCTTCTGGAAAAACACCCATCCTTTGCTGCATCTGGAGCAGCATCACCTCAGAACAATGTGCCAGCACTGCAGCTGACACTGAGGAGATGAAAGCTCTGTTTTCAGATCCTACTGACTGCCTTGGGTTTTTCCTACTTTATTCCTTTTTCAACAAGGAAATAAATACCTGCCATGTAACCACTTACACCAGACATGGTTTGAGATAAGAATAGTCAGATAACAGACAACCCACGCAGCTGTTACTCCCCTGCAGTCACTCACAARCATTCAGACAGCTCTACTCTTGCCTCAGCACCCAGGATCCCTTTCAGCACACTGTAAAGCCAAATGAGCTTTTTTTTCTGGCTGCTGATCTTGGTCCCTGTGCACATACAGGTCCTCCAGCTGCTTCTCTGCCACCTCCCTGAGCTTTTCCTTGGACACAACAGCAGCACTTCACTGTGACTGTAGAAGGCCCTAAAGAGGGAAGAGATTTCTCTCCATGTGCTGTCTTGTGTCCTTCTCTCACACAGAATTACCTTCTTGGCAGCACACTGGAATCCTGTCTGTTTGTCCTCTATCTTGTACACCTCCCCAAAAGAGCCAATGCCCAAGGAACCGTGGCACTTGGTCCAGTGAACCTCTTCTCGGTACTCGTAATCCACCGGCTTCAGCTTCTGCAAGCCCAAACAGAAAACAGAATGAAGCAACAAGAGACATTTAAATGTTGAGCTGCATGGAGATCAACATTCTCAGAAGCAGCACAAGGACAGARACCACAGCACCTCTCCAGAAATCTCAGTACAAGATTACTTCTGTCACGGGCTTGAGATGAAACCATACAGGATGAACCTGCTTGATTTCTGTGGGCTCTGTTGGACCTAACTGAGTGCACCCCACTGCTGTAAAGAAAGGCCACCAGGATTTGGATGGCTTTGGAGCTCTGTGTTCCTCCCTTCTCCCTGCAAAGCTGAATCCTACAACTAACCCAGATTCCTGTGACTAAATGCAGACACTGAAAGCTTTTCTGCAGTCAGTAGATGGAGACTGTGCCTTAGGTGTCAGTGTGAACACGTTCAGGCAGGTAAGGGACACCTTGAGCTCCACAGACCATACTGACAGCATCACACTGACCCCAGGGAAATCCTCCAGGAGGACTTTAAGGTGTTGAGAGAGAACTGAATTCAGAAGAAGTGAATCATGTCCCTAGGATTCAAAGGCATTCTGTGCCAGGCCCTGTGGGACACTGCAAGGAACGCTGCAGGAGCTGCTGGTCCCAGCAGAGGCACAGCCTGGCCTCCTGCACCTCCCCTTCTACCCAGCCCTGGTTTCTGTCACACTCCAGCTCCTCCAGAGCCAATAAATATTGCAGAGCCAATAAATATTGCAGCCTGGCTGAACAGATTGGGCTCTTCCCCAGCAAACAGAGGACATGGTTGAACACTGACTAAGCACAGAACCACTGCTCAGAGCCAGGCCTGCATGTCTGGTGACTGAGCACAGCAGGAGCCAGCAGTCTGAGACAGGCAAGGCTTTAATTCCTGCAGAAAACAACCCTGCATCGTTATCTGGCAGCTCCAACCAGATCCAGAACCATTCAGAAATCACAGATTTAGAAGCAGATTATAGACAGATGCAGATTATCCCTCTCCCAAAGCCCAGGAGAAACTCAGCCTCCCACAGCCCAGAGTGGCRCAGATCACCTCGTTCAGCAGCACGCCTTCATTTTCACTTGCTTCATGGAATTGTTCCTTCAGCTCCAGCCCACCTCCTCTCCACGTCTTGGCCAGGCTGGCTAAATTTTGTGGTTCTCCAAAACTCACACTCCCCTTCAAGGCATCTACCAAATATTCTTCCACAGAAAGCTTGTCAGAACTGGTTTGCARGGACTGGTTGATGCATTTGGTGAAATTATATTCTAAGTTTAGGCCAGATAAGTGACTGTCTTGATAGTTGAGGTCACCATGGAAGTATGTGTCCAGAGCATTCTGCTTCATGGCACGGAGAGGATTGTCCACGTGTGGGAAATGGGGGGGAAGGATGTTGTAGGGGAAAGGATGGAGAGTCTCAGGCTGGGGAACAGTGTCCCTCTGTTTCCAAACATGATTAAGGCACTGAATAGGGCTGATCAGCTTGTGCAGTTCAGTTTTGTACTGGCTCCTTGGGGAATGGAGTTTGCCCATGGACAAAGGGGCATGGGCAGGCTTCTCGAAAGGCAGTGGATCATAGCCCAAGTCCTTGTTAAATTCAGGAACCCAAAAACTGTTTCTGTAAAGAGTACTTTGGTGGGATTCATCCTCCTAGYAAAAAAACCAAACAGCTGAGCAGGAACCTCAGTACAGCCACRAAAARTCACCCAAGAGCTGTTAGGAGTTTGCAGGGACAGTACAAAAGGAAGGTGGAYGATTCTCACCTGGACAGGAATTGGGGTGCAGCTCTCCTGTTCTGGAGTTCTTGGACTTCTCCTGCCAGCAGCCACAGGTTGTCCTTTCAGCTTGGATCTTTTCTTGTGCCTTTTCTTCCTGGCCCTGCCCCGGTGCCTCCCTCTCCAGGTGGGTGCCATCCTGCCCTCCGTGGCGTGGGCCACATTGTTGGGGATGTGGTCGAGGCTGTCCGAGCGGCTGCTGGAAGGCAGAGCACAGCAGGGCTCTGAGATGGGACAGCTCACAGGGCACCTCCGACCCACAGAGGGAAAATTAGCAACTCTGCTAACTCAACAGAGAGCTAAAACACAATTTCTTGACTTCTAGTAGGAGTAAGTTGAAGGTCAAGGCCCAGCAGCYCCTCTGGCTTTGTATAAAAGAAATGTTGGGGTGTGGGGGCAAAACATTAKAGTGACCCAGGGTTTACAAATTCTGGAAGAACAAGGCTGGAATGTACAGTCACAGAATGGTTTGGGTTGGAAGGGACCTTAAAACCCACCCAGTGCCACCCCTGCCATGGCAGGGACACCTTCCACTGTCCCAGGTGGCTCCAAGCTCCAGTGTCCAGCCTGGCCTTGGGCACTGCCAGGGATCCAGGGGCAGCCCCAGCTGTCCCACCCTCACAGGGACCAATTCCTTCCCAATACCCCATCTGACCCTGCCCTCTGGCATGGGGAAGCCATTCCTCTTGTCTTGTCACTGCAAGTGCCTCTCCAGCTTTCTTTTATGTCTCTTTTTTGAACATAGCAAAGTAGAGGGGAAAGCACTGCATGTCTCCAAGCTGCTCTGAGACTGTTTGTGGTTGATTTCTAGTGAACACAGAGATGATGGATAAATGCAGTCTATTTTAAAAATTATTAAAATTAYTAAATGTTTTCATAATATCAATGCCTGCTCTAATTTGAAGGAAAAGAGTTTTGCACAGAGAAGAGGGATGACTAAGAGCACTCAAATAAAACAGCTTCAAAAAGCCAAAATGTGCTGGCTTGTAAGGCCCAATACTACAACATGATTTCTAAGAATGTGTACAGATACARACAACACTCCAGCTGGGGTCTGCACAAAGAGATGAACTCTCAAGAGGAATATTTGCCTGCAGTTACTCAGGGTCAGAAAGAAATAATCCCTAAGGTTATTTTCAACTCAAAGCATTCTGTGATTCTATGATTCCATACCAACCATAGCAGTTAGATTTTTAAAATTAAGCTCCAAGAGAAAACAAGATCTTTGATCTTCAAATGAAGCAATTGTTCCATTGACTCAGAACAGTTCTGATACATTTCTCTGCCTTTCCTGATCAGCGATGCAGGYCACAGCCATTTTCTCCATCTTTTCCTGGTATTTTAGATGCCAAAAGTAGAGTTCTAGCTGATGGCATCAGCACAGTGCCTTGAGCCTGAAAACACAGCTGGTGTGCATCCCAGAAAACCCCAGATCCCACATAAAACCCCACAGAAAAGGGTCACTTTGCATTTCTTCAGATGGTTCATGGGACCACATCCTAAAGCCACTGGGCAGTGTCAAACCTCACACCCCACAAGGGGTCTGAAGCCACCAGGGGACAGGCAGCACCTAATTCTGTARCCCAGTCACCCATTGCAGGGTGCTGGGGCTGCCTGACAGGGCTCCAGTGTGTAAGAAAGCTCCAGGATGAGCCCCAACAGGAAGATACTCTTCATGGAGAACAAGCAGCTCACTCCCAGCTGACTCCAGAAAAGCAARTCCCAGGCCTCCACTTGCCCATCACAAGTGTCACTGTCCCTTTTACCACTTCCAGCTTCTCTGTGTTCACAACTTCTGTTGTTGTTGCTGCCATTAAGCAAAGGTTCTCTCATCCCCTTTTATCCTTCCAAGAAATTAAGCTGTTCCCTTTTCTGAGGGCTCCTTCTAGCAGCAGCCCAGGTTTCACACAGCTTTTCAGCAGATGGTGTAACAGTTTCAAAAGCATCAACACAGTTCAGTTAAAAAAGACTGAAAATTTCTCCTTGGATCCTTCTACGTCAAGCCTATGAACTTTAAAAAAAATCAGCCATTTCAAAACAAATTTGACCATCCAGAAACAGCCAGAAGGATACAAGAGCAGTAAATCTGCAGGCATTGCCTATTGGCAATGTGTTTCAAGTGGTTTGTGCCTAAACTTGTATTTTTTCCTGATAGGAAGATGTTTTGGGAAAGACACATTCTTACCAGGCCTCAGACTGAAGAGCTAATTCCAAMAGGAGTGCTTTTGGAAAAATATTTTAAGTGCAGAGAGCCAGGGTGATTTGGAACAAGGACAAGTCAGAAAACAGCAGTGAAGAGGGGTGTTTGTATTAAGAGYTCTCTCACCTGTAACGTTTACTGTGGGCAATAAAGGATCTCTCTGATAAGGTGGGGCTGAACTCCTGACTGTTTTCACCTGTGGGGAAAAAAAACCCAGGATCATCACTTGTCTTAAACCAGGCAAAGTCTCTCCTAGTAACAACTGGACTTAAACAGCTTTACCACTGTGCTAAATGAGTGATCCAGACAATCAGTGCACAGTCATGTCACACCACCCACACTGCATTCTTCCTCCCCCACAATTAGGAGGCTTCCCAGCTATCTCCTGATCCCCTAGCTCTTTCCCAGATGAGCTTTACTTTGGTTTCCTCCTCTTTACCCCCTCTTTTAAACCCCTTTCAGAAGTCAGCTAAGAACAGGTGCCCCACAGGACACAGATCTGGTTGAGGTGCACAGGRCTCATGCTGGTCTGTTATTTCTGCTTTATTCAGTGGATGCTGCCACATTATTAGGAGATTTCATGAGCTTCCTAAATAGAGTCTGGGATGTGTCATCAGCTCCACCCCACTTGGGATTACAAATAGATGTGGCCTCAGCTCTCCAGGAGCGCCGAGGGAGTGAAATCTCATCCCTCTCTGCACATTCCTTTTTCTCAATGAAGCACAGCCCGCCCTGCTACTCACATTCTGCTTGGGCAATAATAGAAATTGATGCACAGCCTCCTTCTGTTTCTTCTTTTGCTGTTCCTCTGGTGATTACATCATTCAGGATTTTCCACTGACTGTGAAAGATGGCCTTCTTCGAATCTTCTACTTTGCAAACACTGCTCTGCTTTTCACTCACTGTCTCCTTCAGCCCCTCAGCAGCCGTGAGCTCCTTTTTGTGCTTGACTGCTGGATCAGGAGCTCCCTGGCATGCAATTCCCATCACGGCCATTTCCCAGCTTCAGGGAGACACTGAGCAAGAACAGAAAAACAAAACACTTGTCAAAATCCTTCACAGACAGAAGCAGCTTCAAGTTCATGAGAAACAGGAGGCTCRTGAAGGTATCATAATTAATAAARAATWCAAATCAAGGRCCTGACCATGTTCTGAGCTGGAGAAGAACCCTGGAGTATCAGTCCTCCATTTCTGACTTGGATCACTGAAGATCTGAATATTCAACATTCTCATGACTGAAAGTATGCAACCACACAGGTTTCAGAGAAATTTAATTCTTGGTATATTCCCTTAAATATAAACAGTGAAACCAAGGAGAAGGAGGAACTCCCATATCACTAAACAGGAAGAATATTCATCCCCAGGAAAAGGGAAGATATGGAAGTTCTCKTAGAGTGCACCTGGGGGGAATGACACTGTGCTCTCACACCACATGAATGGCCAGAAACCCAGRTAATTCCTTTTTTCCCTGTGCTCAGTCATCCTCAAAGCCATTCCTCATCRTCCCTCAAAGAAGCCAGGCTCGACAGCCAACCTGCCCATCCACAGATCCTCCCTCACTCCCTCCTTCCTCTACATCACCACCAACTTCTGCAATCCTTGCTCAAGCCCATCAGAAGTGGAGCTCTTACAGAGTGCAGGATCCATGGAAGTTGGTGTTGGATAGAGGACAGTGATGATGCTGGAACAGATCCCTTTGCCTGAGAGCTGGGGAGGGGATCAGCACAGACTGTGAATGACAGGAACACAAATGCAGCTCCAAACAAGTCCCAGCACAGGGGAAGGTGGAAGAGAGCTGGAGATGGAAAGGGGGAATCCTAAACCAGCATGGAAGCAAAGCACTGAGGGACAGGATGGGGACACCCAGGGGTGAAAATCAGTAATGTGGAGAGTGAGGAGTTCCCTACAGCACGAGCCCCTGGGGAATACAGCTTTGGTGTAGCCCCTGATCCCCTCGTTTTGGATTCTGGAGAAGTTAAACCAGCTGTTTCCTTATAAACCAGAATGTGCTCTCTTGCCCCTTAAGGGCAGAGACCCCTTCCCTGTGCCAGTGTAAAACCTTAAAATGAACATTTCCACCCTTAAACAACCCAGGGAAATTCAGAAGCCTTGGGCAATGTATAGGAGAGTTKAGTAGCACAAACCCAGGATAGGACAAGGAGGGACATTTTAACAGAGGCCAGAAAATCAGATATCAGCACCACTACAGGAGCACACCTTGGGGCTCATCAGCTTCAATCTGCACAAATCTTTCTCTTCTCTCCTCTTTTTCCTTTCCTTTCCCTTTCCTTTCCTTTCCCTTTCTGTCCTGGGGCAACAGGACATTTACTCCCATCAGGCTCCTGGCAACAAAGATGAATCAGGAAAATGCAAAAATGAGTAGGTGCTCCATGCCTGAAGGACCACCAAGGAAAAGAGGAGGCATTTGGGAGCCAAGTGCATGAACCTTGGTGCTGTGAGTCACCTAACAACCTGGCAGGTATACAAGGAAAGTCAACAATGACCACATTCAGAGGCCAAACAGAGAACAGCTGCCGTGCAAAAGAAGTGCTGATGACAGTATCCCACTCATTACGGCCGTCCCGCTCCCTCTCCTCTACAGAAATTATGTCAATTCTCAGTGCTGTAAAATAATCCCTTGGAGCAGCAGGAGCAGAGCCTGCCAGATGACTAACCCAGCCACCAGTGACCAAACTGACAAGTTCAGGGTTATTTTTATCCTCACTCTCTCCTGACTTGCATTAACTCTGTCTCTCCTTGCCCTCCCCTCACCTTCAAGGTCCTTCAGGGCAAACCAATCCCCATGGCCAAAAAATACAAAATTCTACAAGTCCCTCCTTGGTTGAGTCAAAGGAAACAGAGAGAGGGGAGAAACAAAACTGCAAGTCCTTGTTGCCCTCTAAAATGGCAAAGAATAACAAGGAAACACAACTGAGATTAAAGTCAACAAAGTTCTACCTCACTTGCAGACTCAAAGAGACCGAGGCAGCAATTGTGAGCAACGGCCTCGACCCGGGCAGAGCTCAGGCAGTTTAATGTGTGACTCAGGTCTGTGGGGCTGTGCAGGACCAGAACCTGCATGCCCAGCCTGGTTTAACTGCTGCTGCACAATTTTCAGTCCTTGGAAAAGTCAAATGCCAAGTATTTTTATGGTGTGTACAGCAAAGCATGGTGGGCAGAAGCTGAGATTAAAAATAAGCAATCAGAACTTTTAAATAGTTTTTGAAGTGTAGCTTCTGCCTGGAGAAAAGCAGGCTCAGGGGAGACTTTTATMGCCTTCTACAGGTCCCTGACAGGAGGCTGAAGCCAATTGAGGGTTGGGCTCTGCTCCCAGAAAACAAGAGACAGAACACAAGGAAATGGCCTCAAGTTGTGTCAGGGGAGGTTCAAGTTGGATATTGTGAAAATTTCTTCACTGGAAGGCTGATCAGGCATTGGAATGGGCTGCCAGGGCATRCGTGGAGTCCCCATGCCTGGGGGTGTTCAAAAGCCAAGCAGACATGGCACTTCATGATATGGCTTAGTGGGCACGGTGGGATTTGGTTGAAGGCTGGACTGAATGACCTTGGAGGTCTTTTCCAGGCTCAGTGATTCTGTGATTCAGAACTGAASAGGCCTGACTCATCTCTGTGCAATTGGAAGGGGGCTCAGAGAGGCCCAAAGAGCTCCTGAGTCCCATCATTCAGACCCAGGCACTCTGTCTCTGCCCAGAGCCACCCCACAGCTCCAGATAAAAGGGAGACTGGGCAGCAGCAGATGGATCTYAGGATCCCCAGGAAGCCCACTAAAAGCAGGATTTACCCACATGAGACACCCTGGAGCTGCAGTTCCCCTGCCTGTTTACAAGCTCCAGGATGAGCACAGCTTCCTGTYCAGACACAGGGGACAGACAAACAGCACAGGGAGCTTCATGGTCCTGAGCTGGAGGGTGCCTGTGTCCTACCCAGAGCTGCTTCTCCTCTCCCTCTGCCAGCTGTAATTCTTGATTTCCATACCCTGGACTTTCTTCCTTCTGTGGACATGTGATGGGCTCGTTATTTTCAAGGCAGAAAAGGGAAGTCAGGTAATGATGCAGGAGATAAGAGTGGATAGTGCACTCCTAACCCACAATGGGCTTTTGATACCAGCTTAAAGCCTGTTTGCTCCTTATCTTCACTAAGGGTTTACTCACCTTGGGTTAACTAATATTAGTTCTCACTGCTGTAAAACAGAAAGTGTGTTTTTACAGAATGAAAGCCAAACAGTCTCAGTTGTGCTGTGAAGGCCCCGCTCTGGTGGCAGCTCCTCCCTCAGCCAACGTGTGGGAGAAACTAAAATACTGGAGAAGTCACCTGAGACTTGAAGGGAGTCAGAACTCATGAGATACTCAAACATTATTAATGTAAGAGACAACCKCYTGCTTTCTGCTCCTTTAAAACCTCCTCCTTCCTTCTCTAAAGTCRCTCTTCAGCTKTTCCATCTCAGCTGGAAGATGTTTGGAGCAGYGACCTTAAAAAAGCATTTCTGTGTGTCATGAAGTCYTTGTGAGAGAAACTCAGAGCTGGACAGGAGCTATGCAAACACCTTCCAGCACTGCCCCACTCCCCTAGCACACCTTAAATGGGATCTGCTTGGTGTGCCTGCCTCCAATCCCCTGGACATCATAATATGGGATCCTGCTTTGGTGTGCCTGCCTCCAATCCCCAGCACACCATAACTGGGATCCTGCTTGGTGTGCCTGCCTCCAATCCCCCTGGAACACCTTAAATGGGATCTGCTTGTGTGGCTGCCTCCAATCCCCTGGACACCATAACTGGGATCCTGCTTGGTGTGCCTGCCTCCAATCCCCTGGACACCTAATACTGGGATCTGCTTGGTGTGCCTGCCTCCAATCCCCTGGACACCTAAAACTGGGATCTGCTTGGTGTGCCTGCCTCCAATCCCCCTGGACACCATAACTGGGATCCTGCTTGGTGTGCCTGCCTCCAATCCCCTGGACACTAAATGGGATCTGCTTGGTGTGCCTGCCTCCAATCCCCCTGGACAATGGCCTTTTTGGGGAATTTCAGTTAATGCTTTGTGGATCAGCCCACACATTTGGTCAAAAAAAGACTTGGGAAGAGAGCTTTAAAATATATGTAAGGTTTCCTAAGTCAGCTTTTCACAGAATTGAGATTTCTTCTCATCTSAGTGCACCCATTCAGCAGCAGTTTCACACTGACATTTAGTTTGAAAGCAAAGAAGAAGATAAAAAATTATGTTGTCTCAGTGAGGTTTCCCACTTCCTTATGGAGAGGAGTTCTGTGCACAGAGCACTAACTCAGGTTGCCTTTGCAGCTGCTGCTGGTTTGATCAAACACAAGGAGCATTTTTAGCCACGTTGCTTTGCTGYCCACCACAACAAAGCAACAGCTGGGAAGAGCCAGGAATTTCTGCATCACTAGAGCAGGGAATGGCAACTGAGAAGAACCCCACACACCTTTTGGGGACCTTCCAGTCCTAACAGCTGTCAGTGAGTATGGCAGAAAGTGCCAAGTCTGTAGCCAAAAGAACCTACACAGGGTYTTAGCTACAAAATCCTTGTGCAAAGCCACCAAACCTTGTCAAGGAGCAGGTTCTTCCAAAGGAAAAAAAAAATAGATTATACTTGTTAAACTTGTTACATGGATGGATCACATTAAAAATCTGGTTTGGGGCCAAAGGCATGTATGTATACATATATACTTTAGATATATATACTTTAAATATATACATACATATATATACACATATATATATAATATTATAAAATAAATAAATAAAAGGATTCAAGGCCAGGTTGGACAGGACTTGGAGAACCTGGGAGAGTGGAAGATGTCCATTGCAGGGGGTGAAACTAGATGAACTCCAAGGTCCCTTCCAACCCAAACCATCCCATAATTATTTGTGCAAGCCCTTCAGACCCTGGGCACCGCTGCCCTCCATCCCTGGCTCCTCTCTCACCCCTGCCTCATGGATGGCAGCCCTGGGCTCCCTGGCCCGCACACGTTTCAGATGGAACTGAAATTCAGACAGTTCCGGTTTTGGCTGAGGCACTTTAAGGCCTGTTACTGTAGCCCAGGCCTGGGTGGAGATTTAAACTGCTCAGAGCTGTCAGCAGGACAAGTTTCAGTTTGTGTCAGAAGGGACTTAAAAAAACCAATTGTAGCACTCAGCAGCCCCCCCAAACCTCAAAACACATTTAATGCTGCTTTAAGTGAACATGTCTAAGGGAGGGGGAAAAAAAGACTTCTCTTGTGTATCTAAGAGCTCCAAAGTGAAAATAAATAGAATGCCTGACTGATTAAAATCCTGGTGAGTCAGAGCAGCAGTTGCTATTCCAGGGAGCTCTCAGCCTTCACCCCCCCTTCAATAACCACTGTGACCCATCCAGCCATTCCAGGGGCTCCTGCACAATCCCCCTGGTCCCCCTTGTGTGGATCCACAGAGAAGCACCAGGGAAAGCTGAAACCTTCTCCCCAGAGCAGCACAAGGTCCCTGTTTGAAGCACTGCACTATCAGCCRCATGGAGGAGCACGTCACATTACAAACGATAGGCAGTGTGTAAACATGTTCTTTAAAGTGGTTTGATAGTAAATACTCCCAAATCCTCTTTCAGCCACTGGTGCTGCTTCCTGTAAACARCAGGATAATGAGCCTCAGTTGTTTTTTTATTTTAGTTACCAGACATTAAGATATTGCAATAGTTTGGTTACAAAATCTGCAGGGAAATATTTGACTGGGTTTAATTATCAGCAGATTTCTAAAAGCACCCAAACACACCTTTATCCTCATTTCCTCGAGSACAGCCCGAGCACAGCTCACCCCTGGACAATTCTTTTCATGCTGCTGAACAAAGATATGAACACCACCACTTGCCCATGTCTCTTATACACATCTACAGCCCGAGCACAGCTCACCCCTGGACAATTCTTTTCATGCTGCTGAACAAAGATATGAACACCACCACTTGCCCAGAGTTTACAAACACTGCCACGAGCCCATTCACCCCGAGAATGAGCAGTTTTTCCCAACCTCTTTGTAAACAAGGAGAACAGAAATAATCAGAACAAACTTCAGCCCGATAAGGATTTGCTGCCCAGCTGTTCTCACAGAGCTCTCAGGCCACTTAACAACACCATGGCTTTGACAACCTACTCATGAAGTTATTTCCTAAACTACAACAAAATGATACAATAAAGCACCTAAAGGGACAACTTCCAGCAGCCACCACAGACACACCTGAAAATCAATTCTGCCCAAGCAGGTGGAGCCAGGCTGTCACCAGCTGTCACTTTAKACTGCTMTGCAGCTTTACATTTCAATCATATTTATAAAATCCATGTAGAAACAGTAAGGCTAGGATTCCTTACTTGCAAAAACAACCCAAAAGTTTAGTTAAATTTAGTATMGATAGAAGCAGTTCTACATTATCTTAATTTATGATTGGTCCTGCCAARTCAGTTGTGACTATAAAATCAAAATATGAACTGATTGGGATGATTTCTAACTGTCCAGCCTGAGCAGACTCTCGTGAGACATGAGGAAAAGTGGAACAGAACTGCCTTTAGGAAAYACAAGGTTCATTTTCTTCACTAAACCCTGATCAGCAAAGCCCACTCTCCTACAGGTGCAATTCCCACGTGTCTGTCCCTGCATGCATCCTCATCTRCCTCTCCCAGCATCTCCAGACCCCTTCCTAGCTCAGGGCTCTTTTACTCCCAGCCAGCTGCTCATCTCAGAYCCTGGAAATCTTTCTGTCCTCCAGGCCTCCATCCCTCTGTCTCCACCAACACATCTGACACTTGCCAGCAAAGGTCAAAAGTCACAGAAGGAAAGCTGATTCATGGCCACTTTCCCTCCATCCTCTTGGCAATTGTAATAATAATAATTCAGCACCTCATCACTGCTTCAACAGTTCAGCTCTACCCTCTCCCATTTAACACAGAAAGAAAACTCAGGACAGACTCATTAARTTCAAGTTCATTAACTCCAGTGGTGTTGGATCAGGGCCCACAAACCCTTTAGGTTTTCAGTTATGTTTGTTTGTTATGCCCCTTCACAGCGCTCTACAAGATTCAGTCTCTTAATACAGTTAAAATTTAATAGTTAATAGCAAGTGACTCATTCCCAAGGAATCTGGTGGCCGTGCCAATTAACAGACATCAACTGAGGTAAAATGRAATAAAGCAGCTCACTACAGACACACTCAATTCAGCTATTCTTATCACTAATGTCACAGCACAGAAGCGTGAATTATTACTCATAAAAGCATTCAGAAAGCCAGTTGAAAAAGAAATTCAGACTTTGTTTATAGGGGCTGGTTTCAGACTGCTGCAGCGTCCATGCSCAGAGCACTCAACAAATGTTTCTAATGTAACCAGTTAAAGCCGACAGGAAGCATCTGAGATCAACCACAGCAGCAACTTATTAATCAGCAKAGAAACATATTAACCTTTTGCCACAAAAGAAAAAAAAGGAAAAAAAAAGAAAAAAAATTGACTTAGGCATTTCGTTGTGTTAAAGGGACGCTGGGGGTGAAAAGGAATTCAGGTGAATTAAGGTCCGGCTCGGTTGTGTRGTGATGAGCTGAGCTCATCCCTGCCTCCTTCTCCCCTCTCCAGGGCCACGGATCAGCCAAGTCCCTGCACCGGGAGCCCCGGGAACCGGGAGCTCAGGGCACTGAGGGGCACCGGGAGATCAGATAACTGGGATGCCCAGGGCACCGGGAGCTCGGGGCTGCCCGGGCCACCGGGAGATCGGGGGTCTGAGGGGCACCGGGAGATCGGGGGTCTGAGGGGCACCGGGAGCTCGGGGCACCGCAGACTCGAGGAGGTGCCGGGCAGCAGTGACATCCAGCTCCGAACACCCACACACAGCGCCGCGAAGGGAGCGGCGGCGGCGGCGGGGCCCGGCAAGCCCATCACCCGCTCGGAGCCCCCGGCCGGCCCGGGGCTCCTCACACGCTGCTCCCGCCGGCAGCCGCGGAAGCTCCGCCAGGCCCTACCGGGCAGATGCACCCCGCGGCTCCCAGCCCGAACGCCGCACCCCGGACCCGCATCCCGTCTCCGCGGCGGTGGCCGGGCCCGCACCTACCGCTCCGGCTCGGCTCGGCTCGGCTCAGCCCAGCCCGGTCCAGCCCGGCGCGATTCCGCTCAGCCCGCCCGGCACAGCCCGGCGCGGCCCCTCAGGCCTCCTCGGCAGCTCCCGCTCACTGACAGGCGGCACCCAGCCATGGCCCCGCCCCCTGTCTCCYCACAGCCAATCATCGCCCCGTCTCGCCGTATGACCCCGCCCCCCTTCTCCCACCGCGCCCAATCACCGCGCGGTCCTTGCCCCGGCTCCCCGGGCCCCGGCCGGCTGGTTTTCCCAGAAGTGGGCGGGACTTTCTGCCAAGTAGGCCCCGCCCCGCGAGTCTCCGGGCGCCGTCTCGCTGCGCATGCGCGTTCGGCCAAGGGGGCGGGGTCGGGAGCGGCCGCCGGTCCCCTCACGATCGTCCGCCATYTTGGCTGTGGCTCTCGCCGGTCCCGGGCCCCGCCGTGTCCCGCGGTTCCTTCGGGCAGGGGGTGACAGGTGTGTTGGGGCCACCTCGGAGCCCCCTCGGAGGTWCCTCGGTGCCGCAGTAGCGCGTTTTCCCTGTCAGCAGCTGCTCCAGAGAGTCGCCCATTACATTGCTCTTGCCTCCGGAAGCTGAGACATTCTACTGATTTTTTTTTTCCTTGTTTGAGACTCTGTCGCCCTTTCCTGGTGAAATGACAAGGGAAGGGCCGCAGGAGTGTGTKCCCCATGCCGGCGCTCCTCCCGGCGGTGAGGAGTGGGAGGTGTCAGTCCTGCTGTGGSGAGATTTTCGAGTGCTATAAGTTTATGATAACTCTGATCTCCCCAGTAAATGACACTTTATTATTCGGCTTATACTTTGCCCAAGTACGGTTATGTTTTGCTTTGACACTAAAGGAAGGGGTGGGTGTGAATGACTTGGTCCTTGACTCAGTGAGATGGGGGAGCCATGGGAAATAGAACATTTCAGAGGTGGTTTCAGAGCTTTCAAGAAAGGATTCTGATGAACTTAGAGAACCATAGAAACATGGATTGGATTCGATTGGAAGGGACCCTAAAGCTCATCCAGTMRCACCCCTGCCGTGGCAGGGACACCTTCCACTATCCCAGGCTGCTCCAAGCCCCGTCCAACCTGGCCTTGGYCACTGCCAGGGATCCAGGYGCAGCCCCAGCTGCTCTGGGCACCCTGTGCCAGGGCCTGCCCACCCTSCCAGGGAAGGATTTCATCCAGTGCTTATTCCTTCTGGATTTGGACTCCTCGTGTGACAGAGGAGCAGGGAATGATTCACAGCTCTGGCAGAGTCTGTGTGTGTGAGAACCACAGGGATGGTGCTTGGAGCAGCCTTGGAATGGGAAGGAGCAAGATCCCACATCCCTCACCTTCAGCAGACACTGGCTCTGCACAGGGGCCTCTTGCTCAAACTCCTTGCACAGTCTGGATAGAAATTGTAACTMCCAACAGCTCTTTCATAGGAGGATRCTAGTGTGTCAGTTGATGACTGAGTGTTGGCTGCACTCAGTGATATTAGAGGTTGTTTCCAACCTGAATGATTGTATGTTCTGTGTTGCAGAACAGTCCCCTGTTGCCCATTTAACTCTGGGTATGAACCCTGAGTTAAAAGAGCCCATCACAGCAGGTCACTGTCACACCTCATGTGTTGTAGTCGACAGGATTTTCTGCAGGTTACTCCAGAACTTGTGGAATTGGTTAAAGTGTGCATGGAAAATARGGGGAGTGGGGTTGCTCTCATCAGCTCAGCCCTCCAAGGAGAGAGCTGGTAGATGAAGGTGCTTTCCAGTCCTCCCTGGAGCAGCTCTGGGTTGGGTGTAGGGAGAGACGGTTGAGTTTTGGGTTCATGTTCTGTGTGCTCTCGTGTTTGGGCAGAACGMGTTAGAGTCACAGAGCCTGGGATCCACAGAACCTCCAACATCCATGGGAAAGAATCARCCTTACAGAGTCAGAGACTGGTTTGGGTGGGAAGGGACCTGAAAGTTCCTCTGCCATGGCAGGGACACCTTCCACTGTCCCAGGCRYCTCCAAGCCCTGTCCAGCCTGGCCTTGGACACTTCCAAAGATCCAGGGGCAGCCCCAGCTGCTCTGGGCACCCTCCCAGGGCCTCACCTCCCTCCCAGYGGAGCATTTCTTCCTAATTCAAGCTGAAAGAAATCTTGAAGTGAGGTAGGAGTTGTGACAATAGCTGGTCACAACATTTGACATAATTTTCCTTTAAAAGTCTGAGATTATTTTTACCAGAGTAGTTTAGGTGATTGTGGRGTTACATTTAGGGGTATTTATGACTTTGATATTTTTATCACAATGGAAAGAAGAGCAAACAAAGTTTTTGACAAAATAAAAAAGACCTTAATACCCTTGTTGTGGGTRTGAGCAAGCCACACTTTCCATTGGAGTTATGTTCTGCAGTTGTTGGGGATGAGGGAGGAAAGGAGGGGGACAGGATTGAGAAGAGCACACGTGGAGCTTGTCACAAGCCCAGGTTCAACACTGAGATCCAGAGCACTCTGCTTTTCTCTTGTGGTTAAATGGTGTGAAATGAGTCCGTGGTCTCAGTGTTACTGGCAGAGAGGTTTGTCACTCTTGGAGCTGTAGAGAATGTCCGGAAGGCACGGATGGAGTGTGATGGGTGTAACAATGACGCTGCAGCCAGCGAGCCACGGTCACAGCACAGGTACAGCTCGGAGATGGGAAGAGCCCTTCAGCTGAGAGCAACAGGAGCACGTCCTGACCACCCGAGCTGCCGACAGCTCTGCAGCCCCAGCAGTGCTCGGGGCAGGGTGAGAGCCCCGCCTGTGCCACCCACCGGAGCTGCCGCGGCGCTGGGCCCGCTCTGCCCTGCCCCTCCTGGCTCTGGTTCAGGCCCCCCTGCCCCTCCCGGCTCTGCTCTGCCCGTCTGGGCTCTGCTCTGCCCCTCCGGGCTCTGCTCTGCCCCTCCGGGCTCTGGTTCAGGTGCCCCTGTCCCTCCGGTCTCTGCTCTGTCCCTCCCGGCCCTGCTCTGTCCCTCTGAGCTCTGCTCTGCCCCTCCAGGCTTTGCCCTGTCCCTCCCGGTCTCTGGTTCAGGGCCCCCTGTCCCTCCGGTCTCTGCTCTGTCCCACCCGGCTCTGCCCTGCCCCTCCGTGCTCTGTCCTGTCCCTCCCGGCCCTGCTCTGCCCCTCGTGGCTCTGCCCTGCCCCTCCGGACTCTGGTTCAGGTCCCCCTGCCCCTCCGGACTCTGGTTCAGGTCCCCCTGTCCCTCCGTGCTCTGTCCTGTCCCTCCCGGCCCTGCTCTGCCCCTCGTGGCTCTGCCCTGCCCCTCCCGGTTCTGGTTCAGGTCCCCCTGCTCTGTCCCTCCCGGCCCTGCTGTGTCCCTCCCGGCCCTGCTGTGTCCCTCCGTCCTGGTTCAGGGGCTCCTACGGCCGGCTCGGCTTTCTGTTGTGGCAATCAAACCCACAAGTAGCTCTGAGCACCAGCACACATGGAGAGAATGCAAATACAGCTGTGCTCCTGTTTATGGAAATAGCACAGGGCGTATCTYTACTTGGTTTGAAGAGTTAGCACAAATAACTGCATTAATAATTGCTGCAAAATATTTAGTGTCCTCCTTGTGGGTGCCCCAGTAGTGTCAAGACCTACTTCTGTGATTACAGTTACAGTTCAGAGAGCACCCACAGCCTCACAGAAACCTTTTGTTCCTGCCTGGATTGATGGTGGTGATCCACTCTGGGACCACRGGTCAGGAAAAGCTCTTAGCTGGGAGTTCCTGATCTGTTACTCCACATTTGGTGTGTGTGAGCCAAGAGCAGCAAGTTACAATAAAAGGACTCGAGCTAGGCAGGGCTTTGGCAGCTTCAGTGTGGATCCAGAGATGGAGACAGCTCATTCCACCTTGGCTCKTCTCCAGCATCATCCCACCAATCCCAGGGACATGTCACCATTTTAACAAAGGAGAATTCTGACCTCTTTGTCTTGTCCTAATCCCTCTCCTGGAAGCTGAGGTCCAGCCCTCATGGGTGCTGCTGAGCTTGGGGCACAGGAGGGCTGGGGGCCACCATGCCTTATGTGCTGGCATTCCCAGAGTCTGTMCTTGGGTCGAGGTGTCCCCTCCTTCAGGTTGTGTTGGAGTTTGGTGTGTGGCCATGGCAGCTACACTGGAGAGCCTGTGTGGAGGGTGACCCTCCCAGGGGACATTGGGTGCCTTGTCCATGAGAAGAGCTCCTCCAGCAGGTACTGTGGGGATGGTGACAGAGCAGTGCTCTGTCCTCCAGTGGGGACATGGGGTTGACATGCACAAACTGCACAAGCCCCCCCTGTGAGTGGACTCTGGAGCTCTCAGAGCTGAGGTGGTCCCACTCAGACCCCGCTGCTCTCACTGTGACTTTTGGAGCCACCTTGAGCCAGTGTGACAAACGGGCTCTCGGCTGTTCTGTTCCTCAGAAATTCATCCTGAAGCAACTGCTTGAAAACTTCACCATTCAAAAGTTTCACTTCCCAAATAGTGCTGTGCTATAAATACCCTGTGCAGTGGGATATGACATTTACTCCCACACAAGACACAGCAGGCTTTGTAACTTGCAAACTCCTTAACCCTTGAGTGAACACAAGGTAAGGAGCTTGTGGGACAGACTCGTGTTGCAGCCTGTGAGCTGCTGTGGGCTGCTGGAAAGGAAACAGGAGGGGAATTGCACACAGAGTTCCTGCAGTTACACTGGAAAAACTCACTTCTTCCAGCTGTTTGGACAGCACAGAGTGAAGATGTTGCTTTAGGAATATTAGTGCTTTATTCCACTCGTATCAACTTATCTTGGAGCATTTTCCTGTCCAAACCAAAGTACTTAACTTAGTTTGCTTTAATTTCCGATTCTGCAACTGATTTATGATCCTTGACAAATTTCTTCCTTCCTTGGTTTCATTTCCGTATAAAAACAAACGGTAACTGCTTTTCTTTTGTTCTTTACCTGTTGTGTATAGGTATCATAGATTCATGGAATGGTCTGGGATGGAAATCCAAAATGAGATGGAAAACCCATCCAGTRRCACCCCTGCCGTGGCAGGGACACCTTCCACTGTCCCAGGCTGCTCCAGGCCCTGTCCAGCCTMGRCTTGGGCACTGCCAGGGATCCAGGAGCAGCCCCAGCTGCTCTGGGCACCCTGTGCCAGGSCCTMCCCACWGGGAASAATTCCTTCCTTACCARAGAATCAGAGAATGGTTTGGCTTGGAAGGGACCTTAAAGGTCATATCTATATGAGATAGATAGATAGATAGATAGATAGATAGATAGATAGATAGATAGATAGATAGATAGATAGATAGATAGATAGAATAAAGACATATTCTAGAAATTCAGCCATTAGGCTCTGTCTCTGTCAGGTACACTGACTGAAGTGCTGGGGTGCTGATGTTTCATAAATATACTATAGAAATATATAAATATCCTCTCTCTCTCTGTATACATGTGTCTCAATGGGTGTAGGTTTGTAATGTTTGTATCTTTCCTATTGAGAAAGAGCTGAAGTCACCTAGATGGGTAGATTTTACAATGAGTGGGTCATTTCATCCCCTTGCATAACCTCACCTCAAGCAAGGTGTGTGTCAGGGCAAGTCAAGAGCACAACTGTCAGAGCAGCCCAGTGCTGCTGCTGCTCCTCTGTGGGTAATGCAGCCCYAGGTTTTAAAAGTGTGTGATGTTGGCATGTGAGTGTTTGTCTGCTGCTTGAAAAACTTTGCAGAGAGGGTTAATGTGAAGCTGTGTCCAGGAGGTTTAGGTTGGAGATCWGGAGAAACCTCTTCCCCCAGAGAGTGCTGGGCACTGCTCAGGCTCCCCAGAAAATGGGCACAGCCCCAAGGCTGCCAGAGCTCCAGGAATGTTTGGACAATGCTCCCAGGGYTGCCCAGGGTGGGATTGTTGGGATGTCTGGGCAGGGCCAGGGGTTGGCCTGGATGATCCTTGGGGGTCCCTTCCAACTTGGGAMATTCCATGATTCTGTGAGAYAATGTCTTGGGATATTCATGGCTCTATAAGAGAAAGGAATCCTAGCATTGGACGTGGGCTGGTTCCATCTCCCTGGGGTGGGGTGTGTGAAAACAAACAAATTCAGGCCTTTGTAGAATGGGTTTGATTCCAATTCTAATCTCAGTTCCGTGACATAGATGTGATCCCTCCCAAGTGCTTGTGCCAGTGAAAATGCCTCAATGGCTTCCCAAAGTTTTTCATCAGCTCTTCTGAATGCCAAGCAGTTCCAATTAATCAGAGACTGGCCCTGCAGGGAATACTCTGCTGCACAGCTTCCTCTTGCCTTTGCCAACACCCGCTGCAGCCGCTTGTGTTCCTGAGCGAGTTCTGCTTGGGCTCRCGGCGCGGGGCTATCGCAGGAAACACGCGGCAGCAGGGCTCTCCTGCGGGGAGCAGCAGAGGGCACGGCCAGCGGGGCCACAGCTCCTCGGGCTGCTCAGTTATGGGCACGAGGATCAAGTAAACATCGATTTTTCCCTCTCTGCTGCGAGCTCAGCTGGGGATTTCAGTGCTCCTCTGACCGACTTAGGTGGAGCTGAGTTTTGATCAGATTCTGCTGCAGAGGCAGTGGCACTGCCTTTATCAAAGAGGAAATGAGCACTGGGAAGACAAAGCTGAGATTATTAAAAGTAAAAATTCCTTWTTCAGTTTAAGGAATTTGAGTGTTCTTTTTCTTGTAGATTACAGGGTTTCTCTGGTTGTGGTGATTCCTTAACAGCTTTCCAAACTCAGCTCCCTAAAAATCACTTTTCTGGGAGTCACAGGTTCACCAGAAACAGATGTCACTCACCTCAGATACTTAGGAGTGTATTAGAGAATAAGCCCCAAATCTTTGTCAGAATATTACAAAAGGCATGTGGTGATTTTCTTTTTAAGCCTCAGTTCTGATAATTAAGCAGTAAATGAAAAATTKAAATACTGCTTTTTGAAAAGGAATTGTTAGTATACAGTTTGTAGAGATCAGGTTCATGAATGGTGAGAAGTTGAGAAGTTGATATTTCTATTTGATTGAATACTCTTTTTTTTTAACTGATGA
Source organism: Sporophila hypoxantha (assembly GCA_002167245.1). Taxonomy (NCBI): domain Eukaryota; kingdom Metazoa; phylum Chordata; class Aves; order Passeriformes; family Thraupidae; genus Sporophila; species Sporophila hypoxantha. The sequence goes on along the minus strand of NDFG01000073.1, from coordinate 428,295 downwards.
CTCTCAATCCAAAATGYGCAATACTTTCCTCCCAGGAGCTGGTTCTAATTCAACTCTTTGTACCCATTTGCAAAAAACATGTCCCAAGTACAACCTTTACTCATTAGCACTTTGATCTATGTAGATAGAGGGAGGGAAAAGTGTGCTGGGTTTTGTGACCAGCATCTCAAGGGACTTTGCTGATGTGTAGAGATGAGGGATGGGAAGTCATTGGAGATGCCTGTGCACAGTATTTATGGAGTTTTCATCCTCCATGGAGTATTTCAGCAGCAGGAGGGGCCAGTGCTGACATTCCCTGCAGGTTTTGCTCTGTGTACAAAGAGGACTTTGTCCCTAGATAGCTGCTCTGGTCACATCCCACTGTGGTTTCACTCTGAGCAGATAAAAAGTTTGCTGTTAATGTCACACACAGCCGAGCTGAGAAGTGCCAGGCAGGGTCCAAAAGCCACCCAGGCTTGCTGGGATTCCAAGCTGAGGTGTGCAGGTATAAAAATTCCCAGGCTTGCTGGGATTCCAAGCTGAGGTGTGCAGGTCATTCCAAAATAACCCACAGCTTGTTGCAGGCAAGACACCTGGAAAAGGGAATTTGGCTTTATGTTTCAGCTGAGCAAAATGGTGGCTGAGCTTCCACTGCAGGGTTATGGCAGCACTTCACAAAATCACAGAATCATTCATGGCAGAAATGACCTTGAGGATCATCAAGTCCYAGCCCACAGCACTACCARGGTCACCACTAAACCATGGCATGCAGTGCCACAGCCACAGACATTTCAAACACTCCAGGGATGGTGGCTCCACCACTGTCCTGGCCAAAGCTAACCCTTTCTGGGAATAGCTTTTCCCTGATATCCAACCTAAACCTCCCCTGGCACAACCTGAGCCATTCCTCCATCACTTGTTTCCTGGGAGAAGAGGCTGATCCTCACCTGGCTGCAGCCTCCCGGCTTTGCAGGGCTCTGGTGTTGGACAGCACTGGGGTTATTCCCCACATCTGCTTTGTTCCTTCCACAGCAGAGCACAGCACCCACTGGGCAGGCTGGGTACAGGCAGGTTTGATTGTAAGAATWAATCCAGTTAGCAATTTTTAAAGGCCACAGGATGAGAGCACAAAMTCAGTGGCTTACTTGGGTTTCAAAGTATCCTCTTCCCCAAATGGCASTTGTCTGTAAATCATAGAACCATGGAATGGTTTGTGTWGGAAGAGACCTTAAAAACCATCTCATTSCACCCCCCTGCCATGGGCAGAGACACCTCCCACTATGCCAGGTTGCTCCAAGTCCTATCCAACCTTCCAGAGAGCTATAATACATGAATAAATAGTCATTTATATGAACAATATGACCATATATATGTCCAAATATGACCATTTCTATAAATACATATGACCAATAATGACACAATATATTAARAAATGACCATTTTCATGTCCATTTTTCTCTTTCCTCAGTCCAGAGGGAGGGCAGGAAGGTGAACAWCARKWC
>NDFG01000073.1:409716-421686 GCA_002167245.1 Sporophila hypoxantha | reverse complement strand
TTCAGGTGTGCAGCCAGCCTGGCAGAGCTGGGGGTGTTCAGCCTGGAGATGAGGAGGCTCCAGGGAGACCTTAGAGCTCCTTCCAGTGCTTAAAGAGCCTCCAGGAGAGCTGGAGAGGGACTTTGGACAAGGGCCTGGATTGACAGGACAAGGGAGAATGGCTTCCCATGCCAGGGTAGGTGGGATATTGGGATGAAATGAGTGGGCAGGCCCTGGCACAGGTYCCCAGAGCAGCTGTGGKTGCCCCTGGATCCCTGGCAGTGCTTGAGGCAGGAGTGGAAGGTGTCACTGCCCATGATGGGGAGTGGGAACKAAGTGATCTTTAAGGTCCCCCCTATGATTCTAGACTGAGCTTCACTAAGAAAAGGTTAAGCAGTGACTTGATCGTGTTCTCCAGTGGAGATTTCGATGTTAGAGTGTGACGGTGGTCACAAGGGTTTTTGGGATGAAGGAAGAGARGAGATGGGCTCCATGATCAGAAGGCTTGATTTATTATGWTATGATATATACATATACTATACTATACTAAAAAGAAAAGAAAAGGAGAGTTTCCAGAAGCTGCTAAGCTAAGCTAAGAAAATAAAGAATGCTAACACACGAGCTGGCCTTGACAGACTCCGAGAGCCAGCTCTGCTCTGACTGGTCACTGAACCAAAACATCCATCCCAGACCAATCAAAGATCCACCTGTTGCATTCCACAGCAGCAGACAATCTATTSTTTACATCTTGTTGCTGAACTTCTCAGCTTCAGCAGGAAAAATCCCGAGAGAGGATTTTTCATAAAGAAATGTCTGTGACATTAGAGGACATTGATTTTAACAACAGAAACAGCAGTGCCAACAGCCAGGAGGAGGGAGGCAAATCCAGGCTGGCACAAAATGCAGAAAAGGCTCATTGAATCCACTTTAACTCCATCAGTGAACCAAAATTAAGTGTCTGTCTCAGCTTGACCATCTCCCACAGTAATTTCTGCATTAAAATAAACGGCTCCTGCCACAACAGGGAATTGCAGCGCGGGATGAGCTCAGGGTTGTGTCCCCTCCCTGCCCGTGTCATGTTACACTGTCGCTGCTTTGACTGAGAGACGAACTCTCCGCTTTGGCTCATGTAACACCAGACACAAAAAGAGCTCATTCATCAACGGGATCCCAAGATGCTCTTGCAACATCACGGGGAAAAGCTGCTGCTTTGCCAAGTTTAGACGGGGACCTGATTCTCTTCTCTGTGCACCGGGCCCAGGCATGTCTTAAAGCTCAAAGAATTGTCATAGATAAGAGCAGACACTCTCCTGCTAGATAGAAGCAGCTCCTTCCCTGGTGAGGTTAAGGAAAAGGTTCTTCTTTTTTAATGTAAATGCACACTTTAAAAATTCACTTCTAAAAAAATAAATCAATGTCTTTCTTAAGGAAAAAAGAGAAGAGAATCTTTCATCCCCTCCTGCTCACAGGACACTCATTCTCCCCCCCTTCCAGAGGCATTCACAGACAGCTGGGTAAGGAGCCTGGATGGGGCTGTGTCACCTGGAGCCACATGCATTGTCCCATGTTCCTTCAGCAGGGTGCAAAATTTCACTGCCTGTCTCACCAAAGCTSCACAGGGGATTTTCAAAAATTCAAAGATCACTTTTGCCAGTGATCCCATTTTTAGGACTGTGCCCTCAGCTCCTGGGCACTGGGAACAGCATCTCTGTTACCAGCTCTGTATTTGTCCAGTTGAGAGTGAAGGGTCCAGCAAATACCTGCAAAGAGCTGCAGCCATTGGATGGATCCCCTTCCCACCTTCCTGCAGCATCACCCACCAGGAGGTGTTGGATTCCTGAGCTGCTCTGAATCACCTGTGCTGTGACCATTCCAACCTGCACGTGGCGCGAGGACTGGTCCAAGGGATACCTTGAGTCTTCCTCACAGACTGTAGAGGGTTCACCTTCCAGGGAAAGCATTCCAGAGAAAGGAACGGAGCTGGGAAGGGTCTGGAGCCCCAGGAGGGGCTGAGGGAGCTGGGAAGGGGCTCAGCCTGGAGCAAAGGAAGGAGGGAGCTGGGAAGGGGCTCAGCCTGGAGCAAAGGAGGCTCAGGGGGCCCTTGTGGCTCTGCACAGCTCCTGCCAGGAGGGCACAGCCAGGGGGGTCGGGCTGTGCTCCAGGGAACAGGGACAGGAGCAGAGGGAACGGCCTCAGGTTGTGCCAGGGAAGAGTCAGGTTGGATGTTGGGGAAAAATTAATCATGGAAAAGTTGCCCAGCCTTGGGACAGCCTGCCCAGGGCAGGGGCAGAGTCACCATGCCTGGAGTGACTTAAAAGGTGTGTGAATGTGGCAAATGGGGGCATGGGTTAGTGGTGGGCTTGGCAGTGCTGGGGGAATGGTTGGACTCAATCTTGGAGGGCTTTTCCAACTGAAATTTCTATGATTCTGAGAAATTTCTATGATTCTGTGAAATTTCTATGATTCTGAAGTTTCTATGATTCTGTGATCCATAAGGAAGATTTGGGCAGGATGGTGCTGGAAAATCTGCTGAGCTTCTGAGATTGTGTCCACCCCAGCTGTCAACCACAGGTCAGCTGGAGCTGGCAGGGCTAATTCAGCTCCTGCAGGTTCATTTGGTGGCTGGACATTGAATTTCTGGGCGCTGCAATGGCTCTGGCTCTGAGCCAGAGAGAGGTGAAGGATGGCAGGGGGCTGTCCTGGACATCTGTGTCACATSTCAGGCAGGTGAGGACAAATCCATCCAATCCCTGGGAGCTGTGGGCAGAGCATGGGGGGCTGTGTCCCAGTTCATGTTCTTTGACATTGAAGTGCTCATTAATGAGGTAGCTTTAATCAGACCCATTAATGGGGTAGATCAAAGATCATCTGGCAAAGCACTTTGGCACCAGCTGGCATCAGAGCKAGGGCTCCCCAGCAGAAGGTTCTGGAGCTGAAGCCACTCCCTGWGGCTGCTGCTGCCCCATTGGTAGCTCCTGGTTTGGGGACAAATGCACAGAGGGGACTCAAAGGTYGATCCCCCAGTGGCACTGCACCCACCAGCCCCTCTCAGCCATTTCTGCAGGAATTATTGGTGCTGCAATGAGAATTTGGGTATTTGCACCCAGCAGTGCCTGGGGGAGGCTGGGCTGGTCCTGGTCACTCACGTCCCTGCCCCACATCCTGACAAAGCAGCAAACCCAACCAGCAGCCAGGGCTCTTCCAAAAACAATGACCTCATGTTGAAGCCATGGAGCATGTGATTTCCCAGGCACTGAGAGCCTCCCTCCTCCAGAGGGAGAGGAGCTGTGCAGGAGCCAGCTYGGATCCAGCAGGAAAGGCTTTATCCTCTCTCCAAGGACATGGGGTCCAAGCAGGACTCTGCCCAGGAGATGGCACTGCCAAGGCACCATGCAGGAAGCAAACTGCACCTTTCACAGAAGAAAAGCCCTGAAAACTTCTAATCTGTCTGAATTTTGAGCACCTTAAAACTTCAAATATGTCTGAATTTTGAGCACCTTAAAACTTCAGTTCTGCCTGGATTTTGAGCTCATTTCCTGGCAAATGGGCTTGTTTCTCTCAGAGTTGTAAAAATATGGATGGATATTTCCAAAGAGGGAGTTTGCATTGGGACAGGGGGGCTGCACCTGCCTGGTTTGGCACACTGAGGTGAGGCAATGTGAGGAAATGTCCCCTTGGTGAGCCCCAYACTCTGTACAGCACCTGGCACCTGGCTCTGCTGGGGACAGACAGTGTGGCTGAGCTCCATGGCAGCAGGAGCAGGCTTTGTTCTGCTGCCAGGCTCTTGCCAGCCCCTCATTCCTTGTCCCACTTTCCCTCAGCCTCGTGATTTGCAGAGGGAAGGGGGAGCAGCTCGGTCACTGAGCTCCTGGCCCGGCTCAGGTCCCACGTGGATGTCTCACAAGGATCCCCTTTGATCCCAGCACAGCCAGGAGGCTCCAGGAATGAGGACAGAGGCCACYAGAGCTGCAGAATAATTAATCCAAGAGAGGGAACCTACTGGGAGCTGCTGTCTGAGACAAATCCCAGTCTCGGGAGACTCAGGTGGGCTTCAGCCGGGACAGACAAGTTTGTGACTCGCAGAGTTTCCCTGAAACCCTCAAGCTTCTCTTTCCTGAAAGCTCCTCTCTGCAGATTAGCAGATGTGTTTGTTGGAGCCCTGGGTGCCTGCCAAGGATTACTGTAAGCACTTGGCGAGGTGCAGCCCCTTGGCAGCTGCTGGCTGTGCGGGGAGCGCAGCTCACCCGGCCAGTGCCACCGGGGCATCCACACTCACACAGGAGCTGCTCACTGCAAACAGCCCAGCAGGGCCAGCACAGCTTCAACTGGCACCCCTGAAACAACACCAGTATTTTGGTTTTCCCACCTTTCTTACCAAGGAGGAGTGAAGGGGTTATGCTGTCCCCATACCTGTGAATGGCCAGCYGTGTAAAGACAAAGTCTGCTGGTGCCAGGTGTAAGAAACGTGGAAGACCACAATAGAAATTGATGTGTGATCAAGGGTCAGTGCAGGCCTGAGTGGTCAAGAGTTCCTGCTGAGGCACTGGGAACTGCTCCACCCTGTGTGGGATCAGGAGAGGYAGGTGAGAGAAAACCTAACCTGTCATGGGATCCCAGACCAGTCTGGGTGGGAAGGGGCCCTAAAGCCCATCCAGTTTCACCCCTGCCGTGGCAGGGACACCTTCCACTATCCCAGGCTGCTCCAAGCCCCGTCCAGCCTGGCCTTGGACACTGCCAGGGATCCAGGAGCAGCCCCAGCTGCTCTGGGCACCCTGTGCCAGGGCCTGCCCACCCTGCCAGGGAACAATTCCTTCCCTATATCCCACCTAACCTGCCCTCTGGCACAGGTCCCTGTGTCCTGTTGCTCCATCCCTTGTCCCCAGTACCTCTCCAGCTCTCCTGGAGCCCCTTTAGGCATTGGAAGGGGCTCTAAGTCCTTCTTGGGTGCTTCTCRTCTCCAGGCTGGACACCCCCAGCTCTCCCAGCCTGTTACAGGGTGAGGATTTGGTTACAACCWCACAGGGACTAAGCGAGAGCTCCAGAGGATTCCCTGGCCTAGAAATGGAGTAGAGACCTGTGTGAGCTGCTTGCCCAGCAGCCATCACTGGAGGGCTCTGACACCTGCAGGACCATCATGGTCAGCTCCAGCTCCCCAGCTCCTAAGGCCACACTCCAACCCAGTGRTCCAACACAGGTCTGACTGTGAAGAAAACATTGCAGGGACAGCACTGAAATCACTCAAATTTGAAGAAAAACCTCTTATAGCAAAGCCTGGAGCCCCAGTTCTGACTGTCAGTACTGAGCCTGCCAATGCCTTAATGAGTGGCTCCAACAATTAATTACCTCCCCTGTAAAGAATGTGCTGTTTCCCAGTTCCACACGTCTCTGCTGGCCAACAGCTTTGGCYTGGGTTCTTCCTCTTCCCTGCCAGATGGAAGAACCCTCCCGTGTCAAACTTCTGCTCCCCCATGGCAGCTGCCAGGCTCCCAGTCTTTCCTGAGCCGTGGGTGGCACCACAGGTGTGGGATCCCAGTTTTGCTCCAGGTTTCCCAAGCTGCTGACGTGAGCTCCCAGGCTGGCRGTGCTCCCTCATCCCATTTCTAGATCCTGGTTTTCCCACCTAAGTCAAATTTCTACAGTCTCTGATCCTATYCACAGGAACTGTGTGCAGCTCGGGGTCCCAGCATTTGAGAAAGATGGGAAAACCCTGGAATGTGTCCAGAGGAGGAGAATGTGTCCAGAGGAGGCTGGAAGACATGGAGAGAAGGAGGCTGAGGGCTGATCTCATGGCTCTGTGCAGCTTCCTGAGGAGAGGATGTGGAGATAGAGCTGCTGAGCTCTTCTCCTTGGSATCCAGGCACTGGYTGCCTGGGAATGGCTCAAAGCTGCACAGGGAGAGGGTTACACTGGACATTGGGAAGCATCTTTACCAAGAGGGTGGTCAGGCACTGGGATGGGCTCCTTGGACAGGTGGTTCAATGCCCTGAAACTGTCGAGTTTGAGTTAGTTGTGTTTGTTGACAGTGCCCTTTTACAGTACTGTAATTGCTGTCATCTAGTCACCATTTGAAGTGGTAGAAAAGTTGCAGTAGATGGTCACTGTAAGCTCCCTTCAAAGTTCCATCTCCCTCTCCTCTTCCTCTCCTCTCTCTTCATCTCTTCTCTCTCTCCTTCTCTTCTCTCTCCTCTCCTCTCCTCTCTCCTCTCTACTCTCTCAGTCCTCTCCTTCCTCTTCTCTCTAAATCCTTCATCCCTCCTAATTCTGACCTCCTCTCAAGTGTGCTCTCTCCTCATCCTCTCCTATCCTCTCCTTCCTCTCCTCTCTCTGCCTTCTCTTTCTTCCTCTCATCTCCTTCCTCTCTTTCCTCTTTTCTCTCTCTCTCTCCTCCCATCATCCTCTCACTACTCCGTGTCCTCGCTCAGGCCTCTTTGTTCCTACTCGAATTGTCACCATACCTTCTCATTGCGTCTCAATGCATCTCCTCATCACTTCTCTTTTCCTCTCCTCTCTCTCCTTCCTCTCCTCTCTTCTCTCTCTGCTCTTCTCCTCGCCATTCTCCTCAGCCATCATAGCTCCCTTGTTCCTTTTCGTGTAAGCTACATACAAGCTTTTGTGTGCTGCCCTCTCACACAGCCTTTATGTTCGACATTACAACATCCTCTCCAAAAAAGTGAATGTTGGTGGCAAAACTGGTCTCATGTACAGCCTCTTTCTTCAGCATGGATAACACGCCTCAGGTGTCTTCCAATGGCTGCCCTGGGGCTGAGCCCTCCACTGGGGGATTCCAGGGCGAGAACCAGCCATTCCTGGTGCGAGAGAGCAGCTCCATCCTGGTGCCATCCTCCAAGCCAGAATTTTATGAACCGGACCAGTCCTGTTCGCGGTGCAGGGTGTTAGCTGGCCAAACAGCAAGTTGACTTCTGGTGGGTCGGATCCAGTGACACATACATCACCCTGAGGGTGCACGTTGTATCATACGATTTTTCTATCACTGCAGGCATCAGGGGTGTCAGAGCGAGCTGGTGCCAAGGAAGGGGCTACACCAGCCTCTCCTGAGTCTTTCAGTGAGGATGAAGGCCACCAGCCATGCAGGATGCACCCCGGGCTCCCTGGGCATGGAAGGATGTAGGGAGGGGAGACCAGAATGCTGTGGAGCACTGGGGGGTCTGAGCCTTTTCTGCCTGATGGCACCAGGAGAAAGGGGACAGGAGGAGGAAATAACCTGAGGAGAAACTTTCTGTGTTTGTATTGGGAGTTAATGACTTCCTGAGCTGTTTGGGTGGCCTTGCACTGATCAGAGCAAGCCTGCAGGAGGAGGGCAGTGAGCAGGGATGGGGACACCAGAAGAWGTCACTGGGGGCAGGGCACTGCAGTATCAGCCGCCCATCCTGTCTGTCCTGCCATCACAGCTCGGCAGATCCCAACCTGTGACCCCAAACACCCCTGGGAGTCACAGGAGCTGCTGGCTGAGCCATGGTAGGAGTCACCCACCAAACCTTGGGTCTGGCTTTGTCTGGAGCCCAGCGAGTCAGTACCTGCTTCTTGACTCCTTCCACCTTAAACATTTACCCGCTGCTCTTCCCCCTGTGCTTCCTGCTGGGAATTTCTCTTCGTCAATGATCRGGGGGTGGGACACAGCCTTGGCCAGCGACACGAACCGGGAGAGCCGCGATGGAGCAGAGGCTTGTGCTGCCATCCAGAGGGGCCCGAGGAAATGAGCTGGCAGCGACTCCGGGCAGTTCAACCTCTTTTGTTTTCCTCTGGCCCCTGGGTTCTTCTCGCTCAGACTCCCTGCCCTGGTGTCTTTTCTGTGCCACACTGTGACCGTGTTCACAGGGGTCTGAGGATGGGGGAAGAGATGAGGATCTGACTCCATGTTTCAGAAGGCTGATTAATTATTTTATGATCTATATTACATTGAAACTATACTAAAAGAATAGAAGAAAAGGTTTCATCAAAAGGCTAGCTAAGAATAGAAGAATGATAACAAGAAGCAAGAATGATAACAAAAAGCAAGAATGATAACAAAGGTTTGTGGCTCGGACTCTCTGTCTGAGCCAGCTGACTGTGATTGGCCATTAATTAGAAACAACCACATGAGACCAATCACAGATGCACCTGTTGCATTCCACAGCAGCAGATAARCATTGMTTACATTTTGTTRCTGAGGCCTCTCAGCTTCTCAGGAGAAAAAATCCTAAGGAAAGGATTTTCCATGAAAAGATGTCTGTGACACCACTCTGTCCTTGCTTTACCTTATTTCAGCAAGCTCTGGCTGCCTCATGCACACAGAGACCAGGGGAGGCTGAGCCCAGCTCCCTCTCAAACTGCCCTCAATCACTTCACTTTAAATCCACAAAACTCTTCTCTGCCTGGGCCCGTCAAATATTTGCTGTTCATGAATTCTGGTAGCCAGAAGTAAAGTCAGACGAGCCCTGGACTCCAGGATCCAGGGCAAAACTCCTTCCTGCCAAGCTGGGTGGAAACCGCTCAAGTGGACACCCAGGTCCTCTCCTTGGCTGTTCTGTTTGTTTGGAATCCCTGCTGAGCTATGCCACAGAATCCCAAAATGGTCTGAGCTGGAAGAGACCTTAAGGATCACCAGTTCCACCCCTGCCATGGGCAGGGACACCTTGCCCCAGACCAGGTCAGTCAAATCCCTGCCCAGCCTGGCCTTGGGCACTGCCAGGGATCCAGGGGCAGCCACAGCTGCTCTGGGCACCCTGTGCCAGGGCCTGCCCACCCTTGATTTTGGGTTTTTTGGGGTTTTTTTGGCTCTTCTGCACAGCCATGGACAGTTTTCCCAGGAACTGGAGCACAGAGGAGCTGAAGTTGTTGCTCACAGTCTCTGGTGCACTTGGCCATGTTCAGCTCCTGTCTGGGACTGTTCTCACACAGCCAGGAGAGCCCCAGGCTCTGGCTGCTGCACTGAGGTGGRTGGGAAGAAGCTTTTTAACATTTTTTAATGACTGATTTGGAAAGTTCAGGCCCTCAGGAGTCCTTTTGCTCAGATAACACAGTGTTGGATGATGAATGCATGGTTGTCACACTGAGTTCTGCTGAGCTCAGGGTGCCAGTTTGTGTCAGATSCAGGGATTTTGAAGATRTTGAGATAAAGAAAATGCCTATGTYGATTTTTGGCATTCTTTTGGCATTGGGAGCCCAGGTGTCTGTGAGGGATCTTCCCAAGGATTTCACTGCATCTTAMATAGCTGGAAARCTGCCCCTCAAATTAACATTCCCACTTGGAATGGAACATCCTTGCAGCTGGCCTAACCTGGGATGGGATAGAATAAAATAGAAGAGAAAGAGAGAAGAGTAAAACAAAATGGAATGGAATGGAATGGAATGGAATATAGAATAGAATAGAATAGAATAGAATAGAATAGAATAGAATAGAATAGAATAGAATAGAATAGAATAGAATAGAATAGAATAGAATAGAATAGAATAACTTCCAGGGGGTAAAAAGCAATACAAGGAGACTGTAATTATTCTTCAAAGATTTTTTTCTGATAGGTAAATTAGGAGCTTATTTTTATGGTCAGGATAAGCAGCATCAAACCCAGGGGCCATGGTGTGGTCTGGCACCTCCTCCCTTGGCCCAGGGGAGGGCAGGAATTGGGGGGCTGCTGCAGGGAGGGTGCTCTGTGTTATTGCTTGAGGCATCTGCAGAAGCAAGAGAGCTGATGGACAAGGAAGACCAAATAAATCACCTATTTCATGGAAACCACCAGGTTCAGGATCCTTTAGGTCACATTGGTAGGGATGAGGAATTCTGATGGAGCTGGATATTTACATGATGCAATACTCTTGCTTTCTGAAGCTTGGACAAAGGTGGTTGGTCCTTCCAGAACTGCTTTGCTGCCTTTGCAACCCTCACACAATGCCAGGTGGGTTTGGAATTCCTCAGCAGATCCCACAGCAAGGACTGGGATGGGAACTGGCTCCTCCTTTCTTACAACACATCCTGAAAAASCTCCCTTGTTTTGCTAGCAGTGAGGATTAAAGGAAATCTAGGAAATGTGATCTCTGAGGGAAGAGTGAAAGAGTTGGGTTGTCAGAGCAGGGCCAGCTGGGGCCGAGCTGACCTCCAGCCTCCCCCTTGCAGCTGCACTTCCTGCCCTGCTGGGATAACCCTCCAACAAATAAAAGGCTGCCATGGAGAAGAAGGGYATAAACTGCTCTGTGTCTGCCTGGAGAGGATGAGGAATCACAGAGTGAGAGCTTTAATCAGCCTGTGGGGACTGGCTGAGTGTAAACACAGCCCTGGGCCAGGACAGAGCTGCTGTGCCGGGGTTCTGTCAGCGGCGGTTTTAGGAGGGAAGAGCACAAATTAAACAAAAATCCATCGTGAGGGGTTTGAGCTGCACTCGCCCTGCACTGGATCAGGGAGAGCAGCAATTGCTCCAGGCACCCCTCCAGCTCTGCTTGCTCTGCTTCTCTGCTGCTGTTCCCAACAGTCCCGTGGCTCCAGGCAGGTGGAAACTGCCCTGGGCCTGGAGCTGGATCCTGCTCTCCAAGAGTGGATGTTTGGAGAAGGGCTTTGCTCCCATCCCTGTGGCTTTCCAGCTGCCTGGATGCAGGAGCAGCACTGCTGGGGAAGGGCTTTGCTCCCATCTCTGTGACTCTCCAGCTGCCTGGAAGCAGGAGCAGCACTGCTGGAGAAGGGATTTGCTCCCATCCTGTGACTCTCCAGCTGCCTGGATGCAGGAGCAGCACTGAGAAGGGGTTTGCTCCCACCCTGTGACTCTCCAGCTGCCTGGATGCAGGAGCAGCACTGAGAAGGGATTTGCTCCCATCCTGTGACTCTCCAGCTGCCTGGAAGCAGGAGCAGCACTGAGAAGGGCTTTGCTCCCACCCTGTGACTCTCCAGCTGCCTGGATGCAGGAGCAGCACTGCTGGGCTGCCTCAGGCCCACAGCAGGTGGGGAAGGATGAAGAACCATGCTGGGGACAGAGAGGAGGGACCATGGAGCTGGGTGAGTGTTGTCAAAGATCTTCACACTATAAAAAACTTCATTTTTGTTTCTTTAAGGAGTTTTTATGGATGTTATGCACTGGGGTAACAAGTTCTCAACACTGTGCTGTGAAGCCAGAGTACAGGAGCCTGAGATCTCAGTGGTCAGCCTGGGCTTCATCCCTTGTCATAGAATCCCAGGATGGTGTGGGTTGGAAGGGACCTGAAAGATGATCCAATGCAGGGACACCTTCCACTATCCCAGGCTGCTCCAAGCCCCATCCAGCCTGGCCTTGGACACTGCCAGGGATCCAGGAGCAGCCCCAGCTGCTCTGGGCACCCTGTGCCAGGGCCTGCCCACCCTGCCAGGGAGGAATTGATCCCAATATCCCACCTGGCAGTGGGAAGCCCTAGTCCTGTTCCTCCAGCCCTTGTCCAAAGTCCCTCTCCAGTTTTCTTGGAGCCCCCTTAGGCACTGAAGGAGTTTGTGAGGTCTGCCTGGAGCCTTTTTCTCCTTTGCAGCCTGGTTTGGGCTGGCCATGGCTCGGTGCCCCATCTCCACGAGAGCAGGGATGGGTTTTTATCCAGGAAGCTGCAGAATCAGCTGGACTCAGACCTGGTGAACATCTCAAGATGTTTCCTTTCTGTTCAACTGTGTCTGGTGGTTTTGGCTGGATTCCCAGCCCTCTTCAGCCTGGGGAATCACAGATCTGGATGTAAATAGAAGTGGCTCATAGTGYAGCTTTGCTGTGGGGCAATTCCTTCCTGGAGAGGAAATGGAGCTGTTGGATGCTGCTGAGGGACAGGGCAGCCCCAAACCCCTCAGGCTGCCTCAGGCTCCTCCACCCTCCTCTCCCAGGAGCACAAACATCCTCAAGAGGATTCTCAGGAACAGCTTTGGGAAAGATTTCCCCTTATGAGAAGCAAATGCCTTGAGGACTCCTCTTCATCTGGGTTCTTTCACAGGGTGGCTGGCTCTGTACCCACTGACCTTAGAGGGGATGTTAATGTTTTCCCACTATAAATGTTCAT
>NDFG01000073.1:289610-399368 GCA_002167245.1 Sporophila hypoxantha | reverse complement strand
TGCTGGCACAGCATCACCAGAGATGCTGCTGCCTCCAAGGCTGGCATACCCCAGGGCTTGGAATAACATCCCCCTTTCCTRCTTCTGCTTTTCTAGGCCAAAGAGGGTGCAAAGATGCACCCAGCTCCCAACAGCCCCCTAGGGCAGAGCCAAGGGCTGCCCTGTGAGTGTTTCTTGAGGCAGGTGTGTGTGACCAGCCTGTCCTGGGGCACACAGGTGCCCAGGGCAGCACCTGCTGCTCTCAGTGCCAGCCCAGGGAGGAGACTCCGTTAAACAATGCCAAAAAKCACTTTATTTACCAAAACCACGTTAAAATACTACAAAGACCGTCCCATCCTGCCTCAGCTCGGGGCTCAGGATCCCGGGGGAGGCTTGCAGAGCTCCCGCAGCAGCACCAGCCTGGCGGCCAGCAGCACCTCCCGGTGGCCGAGGTGGCTCCTCCTGCCATAGCGGGACAGCCTGGAGGCCTCCAGGGCCACGGCCCCGAGCAGCTGGGGACTGCCCAGCCAGGCCAGCAGGGAGGCCACCAGGCAGGAATCCCCCGTGGAACACGTCTGTGGGGAAAACAACAGCATCAGCACAGCCCAGCTTCTGGGATCGTGGAATCATTCAGGCTGGAAAAACCCTTAAAGATCAAATCCAAACATTCCCCCAGCTCTATCACCATTAACCCACCTCATCCACACATCTTCTAAACCCCTCCAGGGATGGTGACACCATAAAGATCAAACCCAAACATTCCCCCCAGCACTAGGGACGGTGACACCACCCAGCCTGGGACACGGGAATGAGCAGGTGGAACTCGGGCAGCAGGAGCTGCACCCCAGCCCAGTGGGAACAACCCTTAAAGATCAAATCCAAACATTCCCCCAGCTCTACCAAGGCCTCCATTAACCCACCTCATCCACACATCTTTTAAACCCCTCCAGGGATAGCAACACCATAAATATGAAATCCAAACATTCCCCCAGCACTATCACCATTAACCCACCTCATCCACACATCTTTTAAACCCCTCCAGGGATGGTGACACCATAGAGATCAAACCCAAACATCCCCCCAGCACTAGGGACGGTGACACCACCCAGGCTGGGACACGGGAATGAGCAGGTGGAACTTGGGGAGCAGGAGCTGCACCCCAGCCCACTGGGAACAACCCTTAAAGATCAAATCCAAACATTCCCCCAGCTCTACCAAGGCCATCACTAACCCCCCTCATCCACACATCTTCTAAACCCCTCCAGGGATAGCAACACCATAAATATGAAATCCAAACATTCCCCCAGCACTATCACCATTAACCCACCTCATCCACACATCTTCTAAACCCCTCCAGGGATGGTGACACCATAAAGATCAAACCCAAACATTCCCCCAAGCACTAGGGATGGTGACACCTCCCAGCCTGGGACACAGGGKTGAGRAGGTGGAACTCGGGGAGCAGGAGCTGCACCCCAGCCCTGCASTGGGGACTCACCTGGTTCAGGAGTTTGCAGATATGGGCTGAATAAGCCACTTTCTTCTTCTGCCGGTGGCGGCGGAGGCAGCGCAGGCTGTGCCAGGCACATCCCTCTGCGGCCCTCGGGGGCTCGGGGAGGGCACCAGGAGCCGAGGGGCCGCGGGGGGCAGGGGGCGCTGGCTCCATCGCTCAGTTCTGGGGTCACGCACGCCTCCCGTGGCTGCCAAACCTCTGCTGAGAGAGCCAAGCACGGGCTGAACGCACTGCTGCCCCCACCCTGTCCTTGCCAGGGCAATAATTAACATCAGGCAAATTAGGCATTTATAATAACACCAAAGCCATTCAGCACATGGAATAAACCAGATCAGAAGCCACCCCCTCAGCAAAGCTAAACACACCAGAAAAGCAAAGCACAAATAAAGCATTTTAGGGGATTTTTCTTCCCAGCTCACCTCTGAGAGCTCCTCCAGCCTCGTTCACCCCCAGGAGCAGAGAYGGAGCTGGGATGTGCTGCCTTTAACCAGGGGGGATCATTGCCTGCAGCTGGGAGGGGAGGGGGCCCAGCAGCCCCGGGTGGGGATGGAGACAAGGACAGGCATGGCCTCACACCTGCACCCTGTTTSCTACACTCAAACCAGCCTTTCTTGCCCAAAATTCTGTTAGGRGAGGCTGTATTTGCTCCCAGATTCCCCCAGCCCCATTGCCTTAATTAGTATCATTAAGGTAATTAGCCTTCAGTGCTGGATCTGAGGGGAGTTTTTGTGTGCTTTATTCTGCAATAATTTGAGGGGGTTCCAGGGTTTCACCAAGCACCAGAGTGAGCAGGGTCTGMGGGGATGCTGGGGCAGGACCTGACCCTGCAGGGTGGGGCCCTGGGCGGGGTTACCTGGGCGCAGGATCTGCCTTCTCCCCCTGCCCTGGCAGAACCCAATCCTGGGGTGTGAGGGGAGCTCCGCTGGGTGCAGGACACTCCGGGCAGCGCAGCCCCTGCTCCAGGGGGCACATTGTCCATCCCGGGGCTCCCGGTGCCCGTTCCTGGGGATCCCGGTCCCGGGCAGCGCAGCCTCTGCCTCAGGGCACACATCGCCCATCCCGGGGCTCCCGGTCCCGCTGTCCCGGGGCTCCCAGTGCCCGTTCCCGGATCACCCGGTGCCCATTCCCAGGGATCCCTGCTCCAGGGCACACATGGCCCATCCCGGGGATCCCGGTGCCCGTTCCCGGGGATCGCGGTGCCCGTCCCTGGTGATCCCGGGGATCCCGGCGCCCGTCCCCGGTGTTCCCGGCGCCCGTCCCCGGTGATCCCGGTTCCGCTGTCCCGGGGGTCCCGGTGCCCGTTCCCGGCGCCCGTCCTCGGTGATCCTGGTTCCGCTGTTCCTATGATCGCGGTGCCCATTCCCGGGGGTCCCGGTGCCTGTCCCCGGTAATCCCGGTGCCCATTCCCGGAGTTCCCGGTGATCCCGGTGTTCCCGTTCCCCGTTCCCGGTGATCCCAGTGATCCCGGTGCCCATTCCCGGAGTTCCCGATCCCAGCCGTGCCCCGTTCCCCGCCTGCAGCGCGCAGCTCCCGCCGCCAGGGGCCGCTCCCGCCCCGTCCCGCCCCGGCAGCGCCGTTCCCGCTGCGGCCGCCAGGGGGCGCCGCGCGGAGCCGCCTCACGGCCGCGGCCCCGCCCCGCCGCAGGTGACACCCCCACACCCCGGCCGGGCAGCGGCGGGAGCGATCCCAGCCCGGTCCCGTCCCGGTCCCGCTCCTAGCTCGGCCCCCGTCCCCGTCCCGGCCGTCCCAGTGGCCGCCATGGCAGAGCAGGAGAGTTTGGAGTTCGGCAAAGCCGACTTCGTGCTGATGGACGCCGTCACCATGCCCGAGTTCATGGCGAACCTCCGGCTGCGGTGAGTGAGGGGCGGGCGGCGCGGCCCCTCCGCCCCGGGGCTCGGCGGGTCTCCCCCTCACACACGGCCCGCTTGGGATGGAGTGTGAGGGGGGCGAGGGAACCGAAACCTTCCCTGAGCCTCCTCCGCCTGCTGCCCCTCCCTGACTGAGCAAAAGTGTGGATTTTCMTATGAAATTGAAGAGCCGGGTAAAGATGAGGGTGCTCAGGGTGCACCCAGCCCTGGGGGCTGCGGGGCTRTCAGTCCCCCCTCTGGAAATTCTCCCTCCGGAGTCACCTGCRTCAGTGCCCACCTCCCTCARGGGACCATGGYATGGTTTAGGAGSYAAGGGACCTTAAGGACTTTACTTTTAAACAGTTTGTTGTTGATCTTCCCCTTTATCACAGAAACACAGGGTGGGTTGGGAAGGGATCTTAAAGCCACCCAGTGCCACCCCTGCCYTGGCAGGGACACCTTCCACTGTCCCAGGTGGCTCCAAGCCCTGTCCAGCCTGGCYTTGGGCACTGCCAGGGATCCAGGGGCAGCCACAGCTCCTCTGGGCACCCTGTCCCACTCCCCTCTGCCAGGTTTCTCACCTGTGCTCCAAAGTTGCTTTGGAGAGAAAGAAAAAGAGCAATAAAAGTCACCAAGTCCAAGGTTGCTCCATCCCATGGGGGCATTGCAGCCGCTCGCTGGTGTAGATTCGCTGTGCTAACATTTCCTGATCTTTATGGTTTTATTTCCTTGTAGATGGGAAAGATCCATGTTTTCCTGCCTGTTCCCTCTCAAGCACAGCTAAATCCTGGGCAGCACTGATAGAGGACAGCCAGGGGACCCTAAGTCTGCGGCTGCTTTTCACTTTCCGTTATAAAACATTCATGGGAGCTCCTCCTGATAAACTCTTACGCCCCTGCTTGTGCAAGGATTTGATAATTGCCAAAGAGAAGCTTTTGGGATAAAGATGTGACTTGCTGGCTTGTGTCCCTGCCCTGTTCTGCTCAGGTTTTCGTGCCTGTTCCTGTCCTGCCACTTGTGTTCTGATGTGTATTGGAATCAGTCACTTGTTGGGCCCCTGGTGTTGTTGGATGCACCCGAGAGTGGCTCTGGCAATAGATGGGAGGTGGGCTAAGCTCCCCCAGCAGGCTTCAAACTATTGAGGAAGGAGAATATTAAACTTTTTCACACAATTGGATGAAATGTGGAGATTTTGAGATCTGACTGCTTCAGCCACTGAGTGCTTGGGAATTTCTGTGCTACACAGCTGTCCCTGTGCCCTGAGATGCTGCAGGGTGAGGACAGATCCTGTGGGGTGTAATAACAACCAGCACACCTTGTGCTTTTTTCCTTTTATATTTTGGATTTCTGTTGGGGCAGAGAGGGCGTTTGTGTTTGAATATAAGAAAATCATAATGAGAACGGTTGAGCTTTGAATGTGATTTCAGATTTAAATTAATTTTGCAGTGCSTCTTAAAGTTTAAATTTGTTTCTCATTTGTACACTCCATGACATTGTAATGGTATTAGAAATTGGTTTGCAAGCAATATCTTTGTAATTAGCAGGAAACTTGTGTGTCACAGTTTGTTCTTGGGGTTTTACTCTTTGGTTAATGTGTACTAGAAATCTAAGTTGGAAATGGATTTATAACTTAAAAATCAACGTGGCATGTTGGTTGCCTTTAGGAATCCATTSAGAGGTGCCTTGCAGGGACAGACTTTGCTAATTTTGTATGAAGAGATGAGAAGAACAAGCCAGCAGTCCTGGATCCTTACAATAAATGTGCAACTTTGTTTATTTTTTTCTRTGAGCTGTTGCTGATGGCGCCTGAGGGTGTTTCCAGGACATCCCTGCTGTGTCTGGTACACCTTGGAGGCCTCGTTTAACTGCAGMGCCTTGGTCAAACCTGCCCAAACCCAGGCTTATCCTCTGACAACAGTTCAGACTTGAGTTTTTCTCACCTGMCTGTGAGTTCTGCCTGATCTTCCATGTCACCTGCTGTCTGTGCTGTGGGCAGAACAAACTTTTGTCAGAAGCTGATTGATTCTGTTAATTTTTCTAACCTTGGTGCTTTTTCTGACCGTGGTGCAGGTCATGCCCTGCCTCCAGGGCTGTCTGCACTGGGACATTTGGGAAAGCTGATGTGAATTTCCCAGGAGTGTGGCCTTGCAGGGAAGCTGTGAGCTCTGTGGGGCGTTGGGTGCTGTGTGGTGGCCCCTGGGCTGCCACCCCAGCCCTGCTGCTGGTGCTTTGCAGCTCTCAGGCAGCASCTGCTGCTCACCTTTTCCTGCTCTGGAGAGGCTGTAGGAGCATCGGGGGGTAGGAGGGTCAGGACAGATGGAGAGCAGAGATCTCTGCAGCCAGGCTGTGGAACTTGGGGTTTATTGCAAAGGGCCTGGGTGCAGGGCCCTGCTGGGAGCTGCCAGCCACAGCTCAGAGCAGCAAAGAGAGAAGAGAGGGGGAGAGAGGGTGAGAGGGTYAGGGAGTAAAAAGCCTAAGAGCGTAAAATGGTAAGAGAGTAAAAAGGGCAAGAGAGCGAGGTTCCCATTCCAATACAATAAATCTTCTGTGTTGAATATTCTAATTCTCACTAACCAATCTAGTACAAGATACAAATCCTACAGCATTTCCATACAGCCTATAAGAATCATTACATTACCARKCTGTGTTACATTTTAAACCCTAAAAACTCCTCTTTGGGCCCCTRCTGCCAAGCTGTAGGGTCTGCTCTGACCCTTGGGCCTGTCTGCAAGCAGAGGGTGTTGTTCCATCAAAAGGGGATCACCTTCAGCTGGCCACACCATTGTTTTCCAGTTGTTCAGTAAATGAGGTATCTCAAAGCTTGCTTTCATTTCAATCTCGCTTATAGTTTCCATATTCTCAAAATCTTTTGCCAGACAATCATATTGATAAGGCTTTCCTGTTTCATCTTCCCCAGCACGAGGGTGGTTGATTCTTGCTGCTGACACGTAGGAAGCTGTGTCAGACCCAGCTGAGGACCTGCRCAAGGGTTGCTTGTGTCACTGTGGTGATGGCAGAGTCCCCTRTGTGCTGAGCAGGGGGAAGGAGTTGCTGCTCCTCTGTCACTGCAGTTTACACTTGGATGGGCTCCACCCTGTTCCATAAATCCAGCTTTCTTTCTGCCAGAGCTATTTTTGTTCAGGGTCACTGGCTGACCCAAGACGGGCTGTGCTGGATTTAGTTCCCAAGTGAGCCCAGATGTGGGTGGAATTGAAATCATACCAGTTTCGGTGCATGCAAGGATATTTCCCCAAGGATGTCTCTAGTGGGAAAAAGAGGAATGGTGAAGCTGCACTTTTCATTTGTGTAGTATTTGAATTCAGTGGTGCTGACATGGGCTGGATGAGTGTGCCTGGGTAGCTGGGTGGATGCAGTGTGAATTTARTACCTCGTTTCCCAGCCCCAGTGCTCATGCCCAGTTATTTGTAGGTTTGAGTGGTGATTCAGCAGGGATATCACTGTGTCAGTACCTTTTTGTGGCTGTGTCTTACAGCTGCTTAATGAATGTTTCTTGGGACACCCAGCAGTCGCTGCGTGTTACACTTTATTGTAAATAAAAGTCATCCCGTCCTTGAATTCCTTAGTCCTGAGTGTGCTGCATCCCAGTGTCTGGTTGTGATTCTTAGTCATCAGAATAATTTTTTAAAAAGAAAAGCAGGGCTATAGGAATGGTCTGTGTGAACTCAGTAGCTTTGTTTCTCTATAATAACGTCTAAAATTGTAACAGACAATTGTTTCTGGAACACTCATAAATCAGAATTATTAAAACAGCTGTATTTGYGTGTCAGCAATTGTCCATCATCCCTTCAGTGAGTGCTGCTCATCTTTGCACTGCTGCAGGAGTAATTGGCAATTCCAATCCCAGGACATCAGATTAATTAAAGCACTCCTTAAATAGGGAATCTTTTTGTGTCTAGCAGCTCTCAGGTCCTGCCACTGGCAGATGAACCCATTTATCTGTAGTCAAGTGTTACCTGTAAGTGGTGGGAGAACGCTCTGGACTTGGTAAAACTCTCCATTTCACTGCTTTTGACTTAACACGACCATGGCTATTCCATGGCAGTGGAGTGGGYTGGTGGAAAGGGAGTGTTGGTGTGGCCAGAGCTGCTCAGCTTTTGCAGAAATTGRGGTGTAGATGAAGCTATTGAGTAAGAGAAGCGGGAAACTGCACCACCTCGTTRTCTTCATGCCATAGTGAAAATTTCAAGTAGTGAAAGTTACCATTTTTAATTTGCTTCCTTGTAAGGAAGCTTATTTTTCAGAAMTATGAAATATTCTGGTTTATCAGATGATTTCTTGTGATTTTCTTCCACTGCAAAGACCACTCACTGTTCTGTCCAGCTTGCATTTGCCTTGACAAACAGATCAACCCTCAGAGCATTAAAAATGGGATCTGTGGAATGCCAAGAGGGAGTTCTTYAATTATCTGTTGTGCAGCCTTGGTGATTCCTTTGGGAGTCACTGCAGAGCAGCTCCTCCTCCCAGGCTCTCAGGTGTGTGCCAGGACAGTCAGGTGTGACCCACCTGCTCTGTGCCTGGCAGTGGGATCCTGTGGGGGCCCTGCTGGGGCAAACCCAGCAGCCCTGAACCACTGGGAGTGGGAAACCACCTGGAAATGCAGGGGAAAGCAGACAGTGACACAGGGCAGAGTTTGGGGTGGCCTGATGTGAGCTGTGTGCTCGTGGTGTTTGTGTTCCCACATCTGCATTGTGAGCAGGTGCTCCCTGACTCATCCTCTGCTGATTTCTAGGGAGTCGCTCATTTTTCATAAGCATTGTGCAAATCCCCCCTGGAACACAATAGATCTGTGTCACTGTTATTAAAGAATTCAAGGATGTGTGAAAGGAAGACAGTGAGAGCACCTGGTGATGTGTAATGATTGTAAAATGAATTTGGGGTTGTTTTCCTGTACTTTAAGTACTTCCAGCATGAAACCAGCTGTGGAAAGCTGTACTTGCTACTCAGTTCCTGGTCATCCCAGCCCACCTGAACCTGGAGTGGTACAAAGATCCATGGGTTAATAGTCCTTGCAGTTGTCTCCCTGTGCACGTGGTGACTTCTGGCCTCTTAAAGCAGCATTTCATAAAAACACAGTTCTGTGTMCACTTAAAAGCACACCAAAGTGGTTTTTGTAATGTTTCTCAACTATCTCACAAACCCCAGCATTTTCAGATGAKGGCAACAGGTCTAGGTCTGTATTTATTGCAGGGCCATTTGAAACATTGATAATATTTGCTATGATTATTAATAGTTTTGGCATCAAGAATCTATACTGAAAATCTGGTTCTCCTGATACTGTGCTGAAAGTCTTTGGTGCTGAGGGAAGTGTTTGCTTTGCAGGCAGGGCTGYGACGTGGGCTGGAGTCCTAGAAAAAGGTTGGAGCAAACTGAATGGAGAATTGGGCTTTAAGTGCTACAGAGGGATATCTCAAAGGGATTTTCTTGAGGTTGTTTGTGTGGAGGTTGTACCTTTTGGGCCTCTGTCAGAAAATCCCTGTTGTTTTTCTGGATGTGGTGAGTTGAGYCCATTCTTTAGGATCCTAAAATCACAGAATAGTTGGGGTTGGAAGGGACCCTAAAGTTCATCTGGTTCCACCCCATGTCCCTTCCACTGGAGCAGGTTCTTCAAGTCCCTGGCCTAGGACACTTCCAGGGGAATATTTTAAGTTCTGAAAGGCCAAACTCCTGCTCTGCCATTCTGTGTCCCCTAGATCTGCACATTGGGRTGTTTTCCTTTCCTTTTTCAGGTCTGGAAAAGCAAGCACAAGTTCTGGGGTTGAKCAAATGCTTTAATTTGTCTCCATCTTCAGGAAATGAGTGTCCCTATGATCCACCAGGAACAATTCTTAGCCCAGCTGTGGGTCCCATTTGTTCTTGCTCAGTACCACACCCTTTCTGTTCTTCCCTTGATGGACCTCAGTTGCAGCTTTGGAGTGAAGGGTGCTGTCTGTATTACACTGATATTTTTACCCTGACTTCCTTATCTTTTGAGCACCATCTTAAACATTCATATTTGGGGTTGAAATTGTGGTGGGAGAGGTTTGGTTTCCCATGAGGTAATAAACTGTATTTAATCCCAGCAGAGGAAATATTATGTGAATGCTTGGTTTCATTTGTGTTTTTGCTAATGAAATATTCATGCTTCATAAACAAGCTTTTCATGCCTTTAAGCCATTTTAATTTCCTCATTCTAAATAGTTATGAATATTTGAATTTGGATTAAAGAGCTGCTGGGAAGAGGCTGCTTGCTTTCTCCCTGGAGAGGGGCACCTGCCTCTGGGTGCTGCAGGACACTCCTTCCTCTGCTCAGGCCAGCAGCAGTTGAGTCTCATCAGCCCTTCTTGGCTTCCTCAGAGTTGCTCAACCTGCAGAAGCCGTCTCGTGTCACAGTTTGGAATGAGTGGAATGAAAATTCCCCTTAGTCCATCAAAATTTGACTTATGAGCTTGGCCTGGGGCCAGCCTGATCCTCAGAGATGGGAGAGGCCATGGATCTCACTTAAAAAGCAAATCCCAACCAGATGAGCAGCAAAGGGAGAATCCAGGCAGCTTCTGGCTSCACAGGGGGAAATAATCCCACTCTTCAGCCCACGGACACCTGGAGCTGCTGCAGGTGTGCTCTGGGATTCCTGGCTGCAATTCCCATGAATTCCCAGGCTTTGAATGAGGTGCTGTCCAGCCTGGGGTTTGTTTTCCCTCCATATGTGCTGAGTTGATCTGGTTRCACTGGGCCTTCCTTAGCACACCTGCCCTCCCTGCCTGATGAAAGCCTCCTCAGAGGGAAGTTTTACAGGAGTCTTTTTATAGCAGCTGGGTGGGGGAGTGTTTGATAATTTTAGCACCTGGGTGTTGAATAATATACYAGGTCAGATTTATGAATGAGATCAGTCTTTCAGGGTGCCTTGTACTTCTAAACTCTGAGGCTGCTGATGCTGTGCCCAGYGCTGCTGGTCCTGCCTCCAGCTGCCTCTGGTCCTTGCCAGAGCACAGGTACATCATTTAGTTGTGGGTAGGAAGCAGCAGCTTGGGGAGGGACATCCCTGGCACGTGGCATCAGGTGTGGAACAAAAACCTGACAGAATCAGTCACCAGAACTATGAGGGATTAGCTCAATAGAAAATGCTCTTTCTTGCATTTTTTAAAGTGCTTTTTCCTTCTGTTTACACAAAGTATAGCTACAAAAATCAGCTGGTAATTTAGGAATTCCTCAGCAGCCTTTTGGCTTTCATCCTTATTCTGCAATGCTTTTCTAGGTTTTGATTAAGTGCTGTGGATCCTGAAGCTCCTCAGAGTTGCAGTGCATCTGTTTGGGATGCTGTCAGGTGGAATCCTGTTCTGGTTTTTGGCTACCCCATGTTTGAGGTGGCTTGTGTAACCTGCATGTCTTAACTGAAGTGATTTGTCATCACCTGCTGAGTTTCACCAGCTGAAAGTTGACTCCAAACTCCTTCAGTAAATATTTGCAAATACTTCCAACGGGTCTCATGGCCTCCTTTAGTCAAGAGTCCTTTGCATMGACTTCTGTTCAAAACTCTGCCTCTCCAGGTGCTTTACTGATCTAACACTCACTGAGCCCTTGCATTTCTTTGACTCTTTGCATTTCTTCTGGCTGAGCAGGCTTTGACACCACTTGAACTCAGTGATATTTACTTGAATTCCTTTAAAGATGCAGATCTCATGAGGTGTTTGGAGTTACATCATCTCTCTCTGCATCCCTGGGTCATGATTGCATCTTTTTATGGAATGAAGGAATTCTGAGAGGGGGAGAAGGAGACAGATGTCTGCASACAGTTTTGCCTGTAAGTGTGAAARAGGGGAGCTGTGTGTCCCCTGGTGYKAAATGCTCATTTCCAGTTCTCTGAAACAAAATTACAATTTGTAAAGAGGATTTGTTTCTTTAAGGGCTTTTTTGGTGAGATGTGATGAGATCTCAGCTCCCAGTGCTGCTGTCACATGCTGATGTTCCTGTAACTGACCAGGTGTAAAAGTGTTCAGATGTGGTGTTTTCAAGTTCTGAAAGAACAGCCTGGCTGTGAGGCTGTTCTGTCTTTGGGAGTGAAAATGGGGCATTAGATAGACTTAACGTTTTTGCAAATACTTCATTTTTCTTCAAATCTAAGCCATTAAACTGTTCTGAGATAACTTCTGTCTTTGGCTAYGAATGAGGTTTTTCTGGTCTCTGAGTTGTTGTGTGTGACAACACCACCCAGAGCAGTTCCTTGGGTGGTGGTTTAGATGGCAGCAGATACTCTCCTGTCAGGGTCCAGCTGAGGCAGGAGCAGGGGGATATCTTGGAAAGGCCTTTTAAATAAAATAGTTGTTACTGATAAGCCAGAGGACCCAACCCTGTCATCACTGATGGTCTTGCAGGGCTCAGCCTCTCAGGGCTCAGCAGCAGAACTGACTGGGGCATAACAAGCCTGCTCTTGCTCTAATTCTTGGTGGTGGTGGTGGTATTCTGCCCCCAGTGGTTTCTGAGCATTTTTCTGTGCACACTTCAAAATTTCTCCTTGAGCAATGCTGGAGTATTTGTTCATCAGCTCTGTCCTGTTCTGTTGAAGCATTTTGCAGCCCATGATTCCTGCTGGGCTGCTGCTGTCCTTCCCTTCTGGGTTTAAAAGTTGGCAGTGACCTGCTCTATGCTGCCACTTGCCCAGTGACACTTCAGAGAAGTTTCTGTGTGACTGCTGGGCTGCTCTGACCCAGAGCTTTATTTCCAGAAAAATGTACCACTGGGTGAAAATACAGCATTAAACCAGTTCTGTGTCCCTGGGCAGCCACTCACCTGCCATGGTGTCATTTCTCAACCTTGGATGTTTTTTGCTCTACTCTGGCATGTCAGGCATTGACTCCTACTGTCCCTCCAAGAAGTGTTGTCCCACCTGACCTTCCTTTCTCCTGCTGACTTCCCATATTTCTGTACCTGCAGTACCCTCCTGGTCATCATGGGTGACTCCTCTCTCCCCTTTCAGTACCTTCTGGGTGCAGCTGAGCACCTCTGCTGCCTTTCACCCTTGCTGTTGATGTCCCTTCAGCTCCCCAGTGTCCTCTCTGATCTTCCCAGCCTTGCCCTGGCTGTCCCTGGGGCTGGGGTGAGTGAGCTCCTCTGGACAGCAGTTCCCTTGTTGCACTTGCACTGTTGGACTCAGCCCTTTCTAGGCCTTTGCATCCCAGGTCAGGTGTTGGTGTTCCCCTGTGGTGAGTCAGGCCCAAGCCTGAGCCATGCACAGAGCCCAGTCTTGCCCAGAGTCACCTCACACTGATTTTTGTGCTCATCCCTTCTCCTGTGCTTTGATAAACCCCCTTTCCCACAGAGCTTGTTCAGAGTTATCTACAAAGATTGCTTTTGCTCTCAGTTCTATCTCCTTCACCCATCTCCTTGCCTCCCTCCTGCTCCACCTCAGAACACAGCTTATCTTTTCCTTGTGTTTATCAGTTTCTCCAGCAGCASTGATCTGTGCCGTGTCTGTCTGAGAACTTTCTGACCACCATTCTTGTGCTTTTCCTGCAGTTGCTCCTTTTGGCATGCAAGAAACACCAAATAACTTCAGCKAAGACACTGCCTCCTCCTTCCATGTGTAATTTCTGGAGCCCACACAAAGTGTGCCATGGCAGGAGGRTGGGGGTGCTGCAGTCACTGATTATTGTGTTCATCTGCTCAAGTAATTTCCTGGCTCCARGCTGGATCCCAGCCTGTTGGAGTTCTTTTCCTCTTGGGTCTGGACAGAGCCTGCCCTGATGTGATCCTGCTGGAGGTTGTTCAGGTAGAAAATTATCTGATCAGAGTATCTTGATARGTTCCTGTTTAAGGTGGATGTAATTTGGGAAGCCTGAGGCTCATGACATCTTCCTGGGAAATGGAAACTGGAGATTTGTGGCAGGACTCTGCAYTATGTGGGGTGGGATGTGCTGCTGGGGCTGGATGTGCTGCTTGGGGTGGTGGGCTTGAATCCATATCCAGACACAAAGGATTTTTGCCCTTACCTCTGCTCTGCATCTTTATTCACATCAAGCCAACTCAAACCATGTTTCACTGGAAGTTCTGACAGCCTTGGAATAAATCCCTTTGTTACAGGGCTCCTAACAAGAAGGTTTTCTGTCCCGTTCTGATGGAGAGCAGTTGTGCATGGCTACTCCTTAAATGAATTATGCTTTGAGGCACCAGCTGAAACTTTTAGAAAAGGTTCCCTTTCAGTATCTGCCTCCATTACAGCATCAGTGCCTTCATCATTGCCCTGGGGTTGTTTATGGTGCCCAGGACAAACAGCAAGGGAGCTAAAGGGAGCTCCAGCACTTCCCTGCCCAGGGAGCTCAACAGCCAGGCAGGAATGAGAACCCAGCTGGTAACAGCTCCTGGATGGCAGCAAAGGCTGTCTCACCATGAATAGCAAAGAAAAACAAACTTGAAACAKAAAATCCCCTTTCCCACTGTAGGAACAGCGCTGCTTTCTTTGGGGAGAGCTCCTCCATGGCATTTGGAYGGGTAAAAACCACYGTGGCTGTGAGAGCCTRCACACCACYGCCATCGGGGGCACAATGCAGCTTTCATTCTCCACAGCACATCGCTGAGATGTTTACACTAAAACTTTTGCTGTTATTCAGATTGCTACATTGGGGTGTAGATTAATACTAAATAGATTATTTTACAAGAATGAATGATAATTTCACCTTCAAAAGAAAACTCCAGCTATGGTTCCTTGCAGGCTTCCCCTCCCCTGCAGTGTTTATAAAGGAACTGGATATGGAGTTTATAAACTTCCACTGCTCCTTGATACCAGCTTCTTTGTGTGCTGTTGCTTCTTGATCCCAGGTGGAAAAACCAGGGGATCAAATGAAAACAGGCTCAAAGAGCTGTAAATAGATTTTAGGCCCCAGWAGAATCCCAAAAGACCAGAGCTGGAGCACTGGAGTCTTCAAGTGAACTTGCTTAGAAAAATTGTTGCCCCTGCACCCTGCAGAGAATGTCCTCCCTTGTTTGCCTCTCAGACTGTGCTGCTTTTRCTTGTGCTTCCAGAAGAACCCCCAGATTCTTTTAAAGCTGGATGTAAACACCTCCTTGGAACAGTAGCTGTTAAACTTTGTTGAAAAGTGCTTAGCAATAACAAAAAAATGTTATTTCCGAAAGGATCTCTGTAGCACTGAAGGGTTTTTTTGCAAATGAAAGTCCAAATTTACCGCAAAAATGTCCCTGTAACCTCRTATAATTCAAAACATATTCCTTGCTTTTCAAAAGCACAGGCAAATTACCAGGGAGCCTTTCTAAAATAAGCCTGAGGTTGGATGTTTGACTTTGTGGACAGTGCTGCTTGATAATCAGCATTTCCTTTTTTGAGTTTGCCTGTGTRGCAGTCAGAAGGGAGCTTTGCTTTGTGTGGTTTGTGACCTGTTCCAGGTGAGGAGAACACCAACAACGCCTGTGCTGCAGTGCTGGGGTAGAAACAGGAGCATCCCTTTCCCTTCTGTTCCTGAGAAATGTAGCATTTGCGTCTCCAGCAAAACAAACAATGGAAATCTTCCCTTTGTGCTTGTTTTTTGGGCCATGCTGCATCCTGGCTTTCAAAGATGCAGACATTCCTGAGCTAGACCTCTCCAGTGTCTGGCAGCTGCTTCTCTGACTCCGTGTTGGTTACAGAACTTAAACCCCTCTGAGGAAAGGCCAGGGAAAAGCAAATCCCTGTGAAATGTAACGCTTCTAAACCTGCTATGAAACCCTGAGAGCTGGGCTTGGTAGGAAACTGAAGGAAATCTAAACAATTTTGAAATGATTGGGAATATTTGGCTTCATTTTCCCAATCAGTCGATAGAAAACATGTTTTCCATTAAGGACTTATATTTTTGGAGACTTAAAGGGGAGCTGCTTATTGTCAAAACAAGTCTTGTTTTTCACCAAATATCTTGGCTGCCTGGTTTGATTTTTGGTGCTGTCCCTGCAGGCAGTGTGGGGGAGCTGGTGCCAGGCTGTCACCTGGAATGCWGGAACCATGGGAGCTGTGGGGTTTGGATCTGAGTTCTTGTGCCCTGAGGAGCAGTGCCAGGCTCCAGCTGGCTGGCAGGAGTGGGAAAGCCAGGAAAGAGTGATGGGGGACACCCATCTCCTAAAAGGTGCCATGGGTATCATGTCCTGCCATGCAGGAAACCTCAAATCCCAAATCTTTCATAAACAATTAGYCATTCTTTAGGTTTCTGTCCTGCTTTTCCTCTGGGTTGCTGGCTCTTGGATGCTCTCATGGAGGAGCCAAGGTGGCACCTGGTGCTTGCTGGAGGAGCCATTGGAGCAGGAAGATGTTCAGTGTTCACAGAGGTGCTCTGAGGGGATAATGTGGGTTTGGGGTTCTGCTCTCACACCACAGGCTGTGATCGGCTTCAGGGCCAGCTCAGATGTGTTGCTACTGAATTTAGGGAGAAAACCTGTGTCAYTCTTGGTCTTCTCCCAGCAGTTCTYTCCATAACTGATTGGTAATTGGCTGCTCAGCTGCTCTCCTGAGAGGCTGTGTATCAAAGTTAGTGGGCACATCCAGTGCAGATGGACAAATCACTTCTTCTAGTGGACAAACAAAAAGGTGTTGTGTTGTAAACTTTGCAGCTGAATCATGGAAACCGTAAAATTGGGACATAATATTTCAAAATGTTCAACTCCATCTGATACATTTTAATCTTCTGCTTTTCCCATATTATCCTTGTACCTAGGAAAGAATAACAGAATTTAAATGCAGTAAACTTGGTGGATTTTGAAGACATTCTGTGGCACCTTGACCAAATGAAAGGAATAATTTGCTAGGGTTACATTTATTAATCCACAATAAATCACAGGAGGGATAAGTGCACAGGTTCTTACAGAAAGATTGGTTTGGTCAGTGTCAGGTTTATGTTGTGCAGGGGATGTGGAAAGCTCAAATATTTAAGCAGTCATAGTCAGGTATTTCTTGGGTTTTTTGTTTTTTGGTTTTTTTATCAAGACACCTTTGCTGCCTTGTTTGAAGGCTCCTCTTTACCTGTCCCTGGTTATGTGACATAAATCTTGTGCTGGCAGTAATTCCCACAGCACCTTCCCATCATTTTTGCTGTGACAAAGGATGTTTCACCTCAAGTGCCAAATTCTCTTGTGTCTTGATGAGCAGGGTAAGCCCCAGAACCAATCTGGGAAAGCTTTCAGGGGAAAATATCCCCACTTCCTACCTTTCATATATTGATGTACTGGCTGGACTTGTTTAAGACAAAGGAGCAGCCTCTGTTTATCCTAATGAGGTGCTTGATGTGGAAACTGATAGCACTAATGYCCAGATCCCAAATAATTTGCTGTGTAGGAAAATTGCCCAGTTGTGGCATCTGGTCCTCCCTGGGTGTCACGTGGAGAGAGGGAACCTTTGATTAATTCCCTGAGTTATAGAGTGCAATGGATATTTTGTAAACTAAAAGTTTCTGTCATTGAAGACAGAGATTTCTTTGTTTTTGACCTGGGTTTTGATACTCTTTGTACCCTCTACTTCTAGCAGTGCCAAGTAGTTTCTTTTTTTCATTGGAGGAGAAAGCAACTTGGAAAAACATCCAATCCCATATCAGCTACAAACCATCCATTTATCCATGAGGACAGGGGAGGAGCAGTGTGAGGGAGCAGCACTGGCCAGTGCAGGCATTCCCTGGTTTTGTTCTGCTCTCTGATGTTTAAACCTTTCAGATATTCTGTGGTTGTTTCCAACTTCACAGTGATGAAAGCTAAAAACCCCATAATAAGGGTGAGGATAAGTTGTATTCTTTTTACTCTAACAGGGTGTATTTTAAGAAAAAACAATAGTTATTAAGATACACGTGGAATAAACCACAAGTGGTGAAATTTATTTCTCAGACTTGTCTTTCCATCCCTTCTCAGTGTTGCTGCTGCTGCTACTGTCCCCTTGGGTTGTCTGGGATTAACTTCTCCTGCCATGGAGTTTTCACACCAAGGATTTTGACTTTGAAATTGCATCTTTCACTCAGAGGGGAAAAGTGGAGTAGTTTTCAGTCTCATGGAAATTTGGAATGAACACTGAGAAAGTAATGGCAGCAGATGGATTTTTATGAATGGGAAATGTCAGAATTGCCTTTCCCAGGAACTGCATTGTCACACAAGAACTGAGAGGTTTCAGGAGGGATGTCCCTGCCCTTCGGTGCTTTCAGTACTGGTGTTAATGCCTGGGAACTGATTTGGCTGGAAAAAGAATCTTTTGCTTCTCTGCTCGAGGTCCACAAGTGCCTTCCAGGGTGGGAACTGGTGGCACAAGGTGACACAAGGTGACACAGACCTTCCTCAGCATTCAATTCCAACTGATCCCCTCCCTTCTCCTGCCTTAGAGAGCTTACAGGAGGTCTCAAAGGACACCTTTCCTGAGCTGTTTTATCACAAAATGGTCAGGGGTCAGAAGGGGTCATTTAGTCCCATGATGGGCAAGAACCCCTCCCACTAGACCAGGTTGCCCAAGGCCTCATCCAGCCTGGCCTTGAACATTTCCAGAGTTGGGGCATCCACAAARTCCCTGGGCAACCTGTTCCAGTGRCTCATTATCCTCAAATAAAAAAATTCTTCCTAATATTTAATCTGAACTTCTCTTTTTTCAATTTGTACCCATTCTGCCTTGTCCTGTATCTGCAGTTCATGACAGAGTCCATCTCCAGCTTCTCTGTAGCCCCTTCAGACACTGGAAGGAGCTGTGAAGTCTCTGTGAGGTCACCCCTCCCTTCCCCAGGCTGTGTTAATGTTAATTGTGTTAGAGTTTCCTTTCCTTGGAGTGCTGCAGGGCCCAGCTCTCAGCCAGCTCCTCTGGGAGCCACAGAGACCCAACAGCCTCACCCCAGTGCCAGTCCTTGCTGTGCTCTTCATTCTGTAATTATGCTCAGGATTAATCA
Source organism: Sporophila hypoxantha (assembly GCA_002167245.1). Lineage (NCBI taxonomy): Eukaryota > Metazoa > Chordata > Aves > Passeriformes > Thraupidae > Sporophila > Sporophila hypoxantha. The sequence goes on along the minus strand of NDFG01000073.1, from coordinate 381,150 downwards.
CTTTCTGGTGCTTCTGGATGCCTCTGCAGTGTTTGCCACTCATTTGCTTTGGGGGTTTCACATTTGCAGAGTGTAACTGGCCTCCCTTTCTTGTTAGATTTGCCTTAACTTACATCATGGAGAAGTTAAAATAGCAATAAAAACCACTTCCTATTAAGTGGATATTATCTTGTCTCGCTCTGACTTGCTTTCTTACTAAGTACTCTGACTTGCTTTCTTACTAAGTATATCATGGGATCTCATGAAAACTCACTTGTTAGATCACACTTGTGAAGCTACTTTAGGTGCTTTGTTCCTCTAATTCCAAATATAACAATCCTGTGATCTTAATCAACATTTGRTTTAACATTTCCCAGCTGGAAATTAACTCCCTGGCAAATTTGGCCAACACCAGTGGCAACGTGAAGGTGGCTTTTTTTGATTATGAGCTTAGTTCCTTGTTTTCTGTGCACAGATATGACTGTGGTAGGGGAGCACTTTGGGATTTCCTCCAAAGGTGACTCATGCTTGTCAGATCCACCTAGAGCAGAACTAAACCAGGCCATTCCAGTGTGTGTTATTTGGGCTACTGAATATTGTATCCAGTAGTCAGGTGTGAAAAACGCCAATCACTTGTTTTTAAAATTTTAAAAGTTTAATAGTAATAAAATGGTTATAAAAAATAGTAATACAATTAGAGTAATAACAATTTGGACAAATTGAGTTAGGACAATATGAGACAATAAATACAAACAGTTACGGACAGTCCGGGTACCTTTTCTGGGCAGCACGAGCCCGAAAAAGGCCCCACGTTAACAGAGGATTAACCCTTAAAACCTTAAAAACAATAACCTGTTGCATATTCATACACCTCATACATGATGCATAAATTCCATTCAAACACAGAATTCTGTCTGGTCATCCTAAGTTTCTTCCTCTGAATCCTAACAGCGCCTTGAAGGTGGGAAGAAGTTCATTTCTTCTGATAATGGGGCAATAAATTCTTTTTCTCTGAAAGATTCAGGTGTCCTGTGGCTGCTATCTTGCTGCGAGTCCTTTCTTTGAAAAAAGTATCCTACATAGCATAGTTTCTATTTTAACATTTTTTATAACCCAAAACTATATTTAACACACTACTTAAGAGAATTAATACAGCGTTATTTTGTAACACAACACATATAATATTCATTTGAATATTTGCGAAAAGCCAATCATAAAATACATGCATTTTTCACACTGTGGTAGGGGAGCACTTTGGGGTTTCCTCCAAAGGTGACTCATGTTTGCCAGATCCACCTAGAGCAAAACTAAGCCAGGCCACTCCAGTGTGTGTTGTTTAGGCTACTGAAYCTTTCTCTGGTAGCCTCTATGGCTTTTAGTTTGGGTTTGTTCCCCATTTGTCCACCAAAGAGCATCAAAATCTTCCATTCATGGTTTTGCTGCTCCCCTGCCCTCCAGTCTGCCTAGGTTTTGTAACTGGGAGTGGAAATTGCCCAAGGTCACCTTTGAGAAGGCAACACTGCTATTGCTGTGCTATTGCTGTTGCTGACAGTCCTCTGCTCCTGGCTGGTTTCTGGAGATCTCTGCCGGCAGCAGCCCGTGGGAGTCCCGCTGGATAATGAGTGCTAATTTCCTAGATAGTGCCGCCTTATCTCCACTTCAGTGAGAGTTTCGCCTTGCAAAACCTCAGCACGGAGCTGGTTGTGGGTGGTAAACTGATGGCAGCTGCATTTCACAGGAGCAGTGGAGCTGATGGGATGGGCCTGAGAGAACGGGGGAAACGCTCCCAGTGTGGAATCTGTGCGGTGTGGATTCCCCAGAGACAGAACTGGTCTGATKAGGGGTGGACAGCTGTCCCCCGGCTAATTAGCACCTGTCCCCCAGCTAATTAGCACTGCCACCTCCTCTGACAGTGACACTGCTGAAGCATCCAGAGACAGAGGCGAGGCAAAGTTCCTCATGCCTTATCCAAAGCAAGATCTTCTTGTAGAAACTTCATCATGGGTAGCAGCATCTGCACTTGGGCCTGGGGTGGCAGCTGTCAAATGCTGCTGTGATGAATTTCACACAACTGGAATCTTGAAAAGATTTGTAGCTGCATTTTTTTTTTTCAAATCAAGACACTCTTTCCCATTCTGTGCTATTCTCCAGCATTTTGTTGCTGACGTCTTTGTCCACCAGCCTCTGGTCCTTTTTAAACAGGAGCCAGGAGGAGTTGCTTTGCCATGTCTGTATCATGGGTGTTTATGGAATTCCTTTTGAAATKAATGGCAGGTTAAATGGAAGACAGTTGTCTCCACTTATGGATTCTGTGGGTGAAGATAAACACTTGGATCTAAACAAAACTGTGAGCTATGCATTTCCCAGGATGAAACTGTCCTGGTTACGGTGCTTCTTTTGCTTTAAACCTCTCCACCCCTAATTTACAGAGTTACTTCCTAATAGTTACAGGTATTACTTCCTAAAAGGAGATTGTTATCAATGCTTTAGTGCCCCCTCAGGCTTGCAGCAGCAGCGTGACCTAACTGGGTTCATTCCTCCCAATTTAAATTCCTTCTGTCAAAACAGGAAGAATTCCTTGGACAGGGAATTATTTCTAGCAGGGTCCCACCTGCCTGGTGGTGGTGTGGCTTCCCTGGCTTGCAGTGATTTATTAAAAAAATATGGATGTTGATCTAGTACTGATATCCAACTGTGACAGACAAAGACTCTCTAACAGTTTAGAGTTAGAAAGTGTTTGTTTATTGTGGGATAGCTCCCAAATACACACTGTGATTTACAGGTGATTACAGAGCCCTTTTATCTATACAAGTATTGAATACCCAAAACACAAATGCATATTCATAACTTTGGTACATCCCATTCCCCGCTTGTATGGTAATTAGTTCAAAAGTCATTAAGCATGCGTAATTTGTTCCTTGAAATGGGTGGGTAGTCCCTTTCATGGGGAGGGGTCCCAGAATGAGGAAGTAAATGAAGTCTTCCTTGTTCTGACCTTTCTGCCTTTTCAATGCAAATCTGACAAATGAACCCATTGGTAGAACTCCCACTCCCATCTTCAATTGGTTTCAGAACAGAGGCGGCCACAATTGTCTTATGTTCCTAAAAGCTATTTATCAGTTTCTATATTCTTCATTATAAACCCAGCTAACCAAACATTTTATTGACAAGCAATCAATTATTAGTTAACCACTAACTCTTAACTTCATCAAGGCCTACCCACTTATTTTAATTAACTCCAATAAAGCTTATCTCTAACTAAAATCTTAGCTCCTCTAAAATCTCCAAATTCCTTAAAGTTTGTCTCAGGGCGGTGGTGTCCCGGGGAGGGAGGAGCTCTGCAGCCCGGGGATTGAGCTTCACTCCACCCTTGTGTGAAAAATGCATGTATTTTATGATTGGCTTTTTACAAATATTCAAATGAATATTATATGTGTTGTGTTAGAAAGTAATGCTGTATTAATTCTCTTAAGTAGTGTGTTAAATACAGTTTTAGGTTATAAAAATTGTTAAAATAGAAACTATGCTATGTAGGATACTTTTTTTAAAGAAAGGACTCGCAGCGAGATAGCAGCCACAGGACACCTGAATCTTTCAGAGAAAAAGAACTTCTTATAATTCTATTATTATTCTATTATAATTTCTTATAATTCTGCCTTCTTATCAGAAGAAACGAACTTCTTGTTAGGATTCAGAGGAAGAAGCTAACGATGCCCAGACAGAATCCTGTGTTTGAATGGAATTTATGCATCATGTATGAGGTGTATGAATATGCAACAGGCTGTTGCTTTTAAGGGTTAATCCTCTGCTAACGTGGGTCCTTTTTCGGGCTCGTGCTGCCCAGAAAAGGTACCCAGACGTCTGTAACTCTTTGTCTCTATTGTCTCATATTGTCCTAATTCAAATTGTCCAAATTATTATTACTCTAATTGTATTACTATTTTTATAACCYTTTTATTACTATGAAACTTTTAAAATTTTAAAAAACAAGTGATTGGCGTTTTTCACCCTTGGAAGCTCCGCTCCTGCCGCTGCCCTTCCCTGGCAGGGCGGGCTCGTTGTGTAACGTCCTGCAGGAGAACCGGCTCCGGCCTCCGCGGCAGTGATTAATCAGGGAAACATCTAACGACCTTAAATGGCAGCAAATTTATTTTGGCAGGTGGAGACTGAGAAAGTCCCTGCTGCCACGGAGTTGCTCTGGAGCACTCAGATCACTTTTTCTTTGCCCTAACACTTTCTCCAGTCTCAAACTTTTACCACTGCACTGAAATCTCCTTTTTACATCTTTGTGCCGTGGTTCTCACCCGGGTCAGAACATGGGGTGACATTTTTTCCGATCTTCACTGAACAGCAGAAGTGTCCTTGRTTCTTGCCCCAGAGAATGCACCTGTGGCTGAGGGGTGAAGTGTCCCTCTGCAGTGACMTGGGGACAGRCACAGCTGAGTGCTCAGGTTTGTCRRTCCAAGCCTTATGAGCTGGCYCTGCAGATAATCCCAGATCTCCTCTGGGAGGCTGGGCAGCATGAGGTCATGTGCCAGCCTGCCAGACTGAATATTTCAAATATTCTTGTTACAGTCTTTCTGAAGGTGAATAGGTAACTGGGTTCACCTGAGAGTTCTTTAGGAGTGCCCTAGACTAAGAWTGGGTTTTAGATTTAGTGAGACAATAACCCACCTTTAAAAGATCCTTGATAAACCAGTGATAAGGAAGAATTGATTACTCTGAAAATTTTCATAACACTCAATWTGTGAATTATTTTTTATTCAAAAGCTCCAAATTCTCAGTCTTTTTTTCTGTATATTTTGAATTGGAATTTAGTTTTGACTTGAGGGATAGTTTGCTGGATTTTTTCTTTTCAATCTCCTTGCTGGCCAACACGAGTTTTGTTGGTGTACCCATAAATTTCATGGAAGTTTGTTTATTTTACTGAGGCTCTGTTCAGGGCAGAAAGTACATACCCAAACATAAATTTTATATGCTCTAGAAAACTTTCAGCCTCTCTTTCAGATTGCAATTGCTAGGTAGGACTAAAATTTGCTGTTTCTATCATGTTGCTATTGCTTGAGATGTCTGTGGCCTGCACTGGCTGTGCTTATGTGGTTATTAATTCTTCAATTAATTCTCTCTTTACCAGCAGGAGTGGTACTGGGAGTTGTTTGCCTCCAACCCCGTGCTAAAGCAAAGGCATCAGCAGGCAGGAACTGCACACCACCCAAAACCCTGAGCTGGTGTTTGCCTTTAAAAAACTCAACAGCACAGATTTGAGACAGTCAATCTCTCTGCACACAGACGAGCTGTTAGTCTGGCAGGATGTAATTCCATTTTCCTSAGTAGTTTGATTTCCTTTTGGCCTGTCTGTGCTTCAGCTCGTCACTGCTCTTGTGCTGAATTGATGTTGACTCTAAGGTAGTTTTCCGAGCAATTCAAGCCAAGGATATTTGTGAAAAGATTGTGATTTGCTTTTATCTATAGCAAATGCAGGCTATCAAGAGAACTTGTAAATGCTAAACTTCTAAGCCCATCTGTACATAATTTTCCAAGTCACATTTTATGGCTGCACATGGTGGCTGCAGCTCCTAGTGCAGAGAAGCAGCTGGCAGACACTGTTCCTTGCTTTTTAATAGGGTCTGAAGGCACAGCACACGTCTGACACAGCCCAGAGACTGCTGTGGCTTAAGAGTTCATTCAGTTTACTTAAAATCTTAAGGCAAGTCTAATTTCAGGCATGTTGATTTCTTCAGAAAGACTTTGTTAGTTTGGCTAGTGGCCACATTATGTAAGATAGAATTATTTGGCCTCAAAGTGGTGATTTCAGCAAGGGAYCAGTGTAAAGCTGGCTGTGGGCTGTGTTGTGGCTGCACCACTCATTCCAAGTGACACAGGTGAGGTGTGGCCAGAAAGGCTCAGGCTCCTTGGTGCCTGTATCACCCTCCAGGTGCCTGTGACTGAGGGAAATCAGAAAACAACCAGCAAAACCTTCTCTTTTCATGTTTTCTGAAGGGCTTTGWGGCTGCAGCTGGTAACTGCCATGCAACTCTTCTTCTCTGGACGTGCTCCAAGAGGTGCCACAGCCAGGGCTGACCCCAGAGCAGCCCCTGGGGAATGTCTTGGGTGCCTTTGCCACCCTTTTTGTCTGGATCTGAGCAGAGCTGTGTCCAGAGAATCAAGCACTCTGGGTCTGCTGGCACAGTAGCCACAGCTGAGGTGTTTATAAATCTGTTTTCCTGATATTGAAAAGAATTATTAGGAACCTCCTTAAATTCCCTTTAACCAGCTACTTCATTTTCCTTGGGTTTTGTTTCCTTTGCCCTAGATGGAGTCAGTGTGGAATAACGTGTGTGGAATTGACAGGCCATGTTCTGTCACACACAGCTTTCCTTTGAGATGACCTTTAAGCCTTGTATTAGTTGCATTTCCATTTAGGGAATCCTTGAGCTATTGGATATTATTGTGGGGGGGAAGGCTGAGATAGAATCAGAATTTTCAGTGTTTGTTTTCTGATAGTAAATTGCCTTCTTGCATGTCATCCAAGAGTTCACACAACCAATGCTCCAAACTGGGCTGCTCTCAGAGGTGGCAGCAGCAGCAGCAGCAGCTCTTGGGCTGAGGAGCTGTGTGGGGCAGAGCAGGGACACCCTGAGCACGGTGACAGGGGACACAGGAATGGTGCCCTGCTCATGCCCTGCTCAGGCTCTGGAGGAGACAGGTCCCTGTTGGGTCATTCTGTCCCTCTCCCTCAAACGTGGAATTCTGGGACAGCAGAGCTTGGCAGGAGCTTGATTTTATCAGGAGCTTTGGCCTGTGCTTGTCAGTGCAACTCRGAGTTTCACTTTAGAGTCTAATCCTGTTTTGGAAACTCACTTCCTTTTCCTCCTCTTGTGCCATTTTATGATTTAGATGCACTGTTCTCATGATGTTTCACTACTGTGTTGAGCATAAACTGTGGTTTCCTCTGAGTTCTCCAGCGCTCACWTCCATGAGCAGGGATGCTCCTGGGGCTCAGTGCTGCCCTCCCTGCAGCTCCTCTCAGACAACCCCTCCTGCTCCTGCTCCTTCCTCCCTGGCTCTCCTGGCAGGAGCAATCCTGGGGGATGCTCTGGCACAAAGATCCCTCTGTCCTAACAACTAAGAACAGTCCTTCATTCCAGTTCAATACCTGTGTGAATGTTTGAAGCCTCTCAGTCCTAAGACAAAGCAGGGAATGTTACCAGCAGTGCAGGAATTAACTTGCTTTAAAGTCTTTTTCCTTTCTAAAGTTTTTATGACTCTCAGATGTGGCATCAGCTCTCATCTTGGGGAAGCTCAGATTAGTATTATGTGGTCTGAATACTTGTCATGTATTTACTACTGATTTATCAGGTACTGAAGGGATGAACCAAGCCAGTGACTGCTGGCAGACCACCCTGGCTAAAGTGACTGAGGGGTGAATTTTCAAAGTCACATCTGTTTACTGAAGGTACCAGCCTGACACTGGTTTTGCAGTGGAGGAAGGTGCAGGTCTTTCTGCTGTAGGGTTTTGTGGTCACAASTCACTGAATCTGGTTTACAGCTATTTTTATTGTCTTCATTTCTTTCAGATCTATACAGGATGCTTGTGCTCTTAACGTCCCAGTTTTTGCTGTGATTCTGMGAGTGCCAGCTGTGAGGGAGGCACTGCTGTAATTGCAGCTCTGCCTGGGAGTGCCAGCACCTTGTGTCCTGCTGCTGTTCAGACCTCTCTGTTTGGATGCCTCTGAATGATCTGTCAATAGCTGAAATAATACCTTGATCCCAGAGCGAGATCTGCCAGAAATGCCTCTTGCTGGCCTGGCCAGCCCTGTGTCACAMCTGATAAATAAACTGTCCTGGTGCTCCCAAACTGCCCTTCCCGTGCCTGCAGAGGGCTGCTGGTTCCCTCTGCTGGGGTGGGTACAAACCATGGATTCATGATGGGAGCCCCAGCACAGACAGCTGCCCAAAATCTGCTTCATTGTGGCTAAAATCATGGCCTAGCTGGACTTCTCTCTTCCTTGCTCTCAGCTATGGTGTGAGGACAGTTGTTTCCAGCCATTTTCCCTCTTTTTTTTTTTTTCTTTTCCTTTTAATTGAGCTTGGGTACAATGTGAGAGAGAGGGGGCCACGAACCAATTCAGGGTTCAAGAAGCAGCAATAAAAGTGCTATTATGAATGAGCAATGGCTTGTAAAGGCCTCCAATCTGCTAATGTAGGTTACTGGGTTGATACCATTGCTTTAATAACGGTTCTTTAGTCTGCTTAGATGTTTTGACAGTCCTTCCAGCTTGACTGTGAGGCGTTGGTCCCTTGTGAATTTTGGATTATTTCTTGAGGTCYCTTTTCCAGTTGCAGAACCTGTGTAATAACACTGAGCTGCAGAGCACGCTGCTGTTCTGATCAAATTGGGACYATCACAGCCTCAGTAATTGCAGTGGTGTTGATGTAATTATCACCAACAAGCTGTAATTTGAAAATGGGCCCCACTGCTTGGCCAATGTGGTGCTGTAGTTTGGAAGCTTTTAAAATCCTGATCCCTTTGTTTTGTTACATGCTGCTTCTATCTGATCAGCCTGTGCTGAAAACCTCCCACGTGCCCTTTGCCTTGTAATTACACATTTGCAAACWATCGATGCCGTGGGGGAAGTGCAGCAGGAGGCTGTGTTTAAATAAGCAGTCCTGCACTCAGGGCAGTTTCTGCACGTGCCATATGCTGTGTGCTGGCTCGTGTCTCAGCTTTATGAAGTGCTGTCCCAGCTCTGGGGGGTTTTCCCTGTGGAGGGAACAGAAGGAAGGACTGTCTGATGCCTTTGGAAACACAAGTGMTGCACAGCCAGGGCAGTGTCACCTTGCTGCTCATACCAGGGCATCGAGGTWCCTGTTCTCCCAGGTCTCTTTGGAAACAGGGTTCAAACAGGTGATCAGGAGCAAAACAATCTGAACCCACCCAGTGAAACCAGGGATACAAGTCCTGCCCTTCTTTGGAAGCAGTGATCAGTATGTGAGGAGGCAARAACTGATCCAAAAGGATCCCAGATTTCTGCAGGTCCCCCTGGTTCATGGAGGTGGTGATTTATGCTCTGTGTGTCATTACACCGTTTGAAACTGAAATTGTGCTTTGGATTCTCAGTAACACCTGGGTGTCAGCATCCTCTTCTTTCCTGATTTATTGAGGAAGATGAGGGGCTTAAAACAAGATAGTCCAGCAGCAGCGAGTTAATGTTTAGTTGTAGTAATATCTGGTTTATTTCCTGTAAATGTAATCCTCAGCTGCCCTGGAGGGGATGATCTGGTTGCAGATTAACCACAGCACTGATAAAGGTGCACATGAGCTCCATTCAGAGGCAGCTGGGTCCTGGCAGGGCACAGCAGCCCAGGGTGGAGAACGTGCCCGTGCTGCTTCCTCATGGGGAGCTGCTTCCTCAGCCTGTGGAGCTCCAGTCTGAGGCTGCAGAGCTGAGGGGGCTCTGTGCAGAGAGATTTTGGCCTTTTGCCACCATATGCCCTGAGTGGGAACCCTGGGGAAGAAGCWGCAGGGATCTGTCAGGAGGTGATCCCCACTTCTGCAGTGTGGGCACCATACAGGAGTTAGTGGTGTTAAAATCTCTTTATCCAGTCTCAGTGCAGTTGATAAATCAGCCCAAAACTTCAGCTGCCTGAATGCAGGTACCCCAGGGAAGGTTGTGCCTGGTGAGCCAGGGGCAGGGCTGGCAGCTGGGAGTGCAGGGCCCMGACAGGGGTTTGGGAAACCAGCTTTGGCCTGCAGGGCTGCTCATGGAAGAGCTGGAACCCAGCCTGCACAGGTACCCTGAGGGTGCTGGAGAGCTCTGGGACTGTGAACAGAGCTCTCCAACAGATCCCTGTCCCGGACTGCTGCAGGTGCTGGGCAGTGCTGAAACCTCTGCTGGGCAGGGGCTGCTGAGGACACCGGCCTTGTGCTCACGAAGCTGAGGCAGCTTTTGTTAAAACAAGGTTCACAACATCAGCGGTGCCCTGCGGGGGAGGTGGTGGCCCTGCCGAAGATGCTGGATCCCAGTGGATGCAACCCAATTATCCAGAACGCTGAGCCATTCATTTCCAGCCGAGTAATGGGCTGTGAATGGCAGGGTCATGGATCAGTGCAGAGGGTGATGAGAGGACACCGCAGGAACTCTGACACCAGGCACCAGCTCAGGGAGCTGCGTGAGGTGCCTGGATGCTGTAGGAGGAGATGCAGTCAAAAAAGCAAAGGAAATGATGGCATGACTTCATAAGATACATGCAGGTTTTGTTATAATAACTATGAACAGGTTTGTGTGTCTGTATTTAATACAGGAAAAATGAGAAGAAATGGAGATGGTTAATGGGATGTACAGTTACAAGTGGTTTGTGGAGGACAGTAAATCAAGTCTGAATTAAAAAACTAAAAGRGYAAGCAAACCCCCAAACCTGAGCTAATGGAATTTRGCTGGGTCTGTTATCTCCTCTCCCCCAGCCTTCCTTTTCTCCCTACTTTTGTTCCCTCCCCATATCCCCACCAAAAAGGGGAAGGAGAAAGAATTTAACACGGGTGAAGCAGCACTGGATGGGAGAGGGGAGATGGTGAGCTCTCCTTGCTGGCTGGGTGCACAGAGGGGTTCTTTATGTGGACAGCCCCTGAGTCCTGGGGCTTCCCCTCGGTGCTTGCAGAGGCCCTGCAGGATTCCTTCATCCTTGGCTAGTGAGGATCTGTTGTTCTCTTCTCCAGAACCGGATGGGCCACAGCCCAGATGAGAGATTTCCAGAGTCCTCTGCAAGTGGTGTTAAACTGTTTTGGATCCCTGGTCTGTCTTGCTTGAGGTTACATCAACAGATCTGGACTAAGGGAAGGATTTTTCTTGTCTCAGGTTACTGGACAGTTTTGGAGGGTTTTTGCATGGCCCATTTCCTGGAACTGTTGGCATTTCCACTGCTGAACTGTGATTATTTTAGGACTGAGGCAGACTTTTCACTCCTCAAGAAAAAAGAGACTCCTGCTTGCATGAGAGAGAAGGAGGAGGGACAATTAGCTGAGTTTTACCTCCTCTGACCTGGGACTTTGAAAGAAGTGTAGATAAGGTGATAGTAYCTGTCCTTATCAGCATAATGACCTGTGCAGCTTATCAAAGCTGCTGATTTTCTATATGTAGAGCATTTCCTTAACTGTCAGTGCCACTCTGTACCCAGCTAAAGGCCAAAGAATGGGGTTTAAGATGAGTGTAGATATGAAGTGTCAAATTCCTTTGTTCTCCTGCTCAAAGGATAGAGATGTGAACAGGAAATAACTGACCTTTATTTCTTTTCCTGTAAGCCTCTCTTGAATATATTTAGGAGGAAAAGAGTCATTTCATAAATACATTCCYCTCTCCTTTTGACAAAACCAGGATTTGTAGTAATTTTATTGGCACTGCATGAAAGTGCCGTGACTGAAACACTTGAACCCTGTCCTTATCTGCAAGTCCATCAGGCCATGCCATTGGATCCAAAGCTGTAAATGCATTTTCTGACTGGATTGTCTAAGTGACCATTTTATTCCTCAGATTCAGTCAGAGGACTGTGGGCAATAGTTTTTAGCAGGAGCCTTGTGTAAATATAAACCTTTAAAGTTAATTTTACATACATARATCAAAAATAAAGAATCATGGAATCACAGGATGGTTTGGGCTGGAAGGGACCTTAAAGCCRATCCAGTGCCACCCCTGCCATGGGCAGGGTCACCTCCCACTGTCCCAGGGTCCAAACCCTGTCCAACCTGGCCTTGGGCACTGCCAGGGATGGAGCATCCATGGAATAATCTGTGCCAGGGCCTGCCCACCCTCACAGGGAGGAATTTCCTCCTGATACCCCATCTAGCCCTGCCCTTCTTTACCTTATAGCCATGGCTACATTAAATAAAAAACCATGAAAATACTACAATCCTTGAGGATTGGGATGTGTGAGAGAGCCGTGTATTAGTGACTGTTGCATTACATTTTATACAATATCTAAAATGCCTGTCTCTTATACACATCTAGATGTGTATAAGAGACAGTGAGGATTGGGATGTGTGAGAGAGCCGTGTATTAGTGACTGTTGCATTACATTTTATACAATATCTAAAATGCAGGTGATAAGAGTTGTGTATATTGTGGGTTCAAATTCTTGCATTCAAAGCAGAATTTCTTAAGTTCACCAAAGGCTGCTTTGGGGTCAGGGTGGCAGCTTTGCTGCTCATGGATCATCATGGATTAGCTGATGTCATCATGTGTGTGCTGATATATCATGATTGGCATTTGTATTCCACAGTGGATTGRCCCCTAAATGTATGGATTGTCAGTGCTTTCCCACTGACACAGCAAAATATTCTGAGAAACCTGAAGCACTCTGTTGTTTCCAGAAGTCCTTGGAAAACTGGCAGTAGAGCCATTCCCCTCATTTGCTCTTGCCTGCTGGAGACTGACCACTGAGTGTGTGAGGAGCTGATAGTGACCATTCCTGTGTTTATTCTTACTGGTAATTCAAGAATATRTTGATTATTCCAACCACACAAGTATGGGTGAGATATCCATTCATCTTTTGTGCAGCAGGGATGAGTGTGAGAAGGGTAACACTAACCACTTAACTTTAAAAAAACCATAGAAAATAGCATAGAAAATATGTTTTCCATTTAATAGATGATTTTCTCTGTTTGTAAAAGGTGTAAAGAGATTAACAGTTTGTGTCTGCCAGACTTGTTGATACCAAGTGMTTTTTTGTGTTTCATGCTGTTCTATGAGGGCTCAGCAGCTGATTGCTCAGGAGAGGGAAGGAGAGAGGGAGGTAGGTAGCTGTGTTTGGAGGAAGATGTGTCAGCTCTGAACTGTTACTTTAAAAAAAATCAATATCTAAATAAAGTGGATAGCAAAATTAATTGTGCTGCTCTTGCTGGAGCTCACAGTTGTGTTCAGCTGCCACCTGGAGCTGCCCYTGTGTGTCAGAGCTTGGCTGGGGCTGTGTGAGAGCCCCTGGGGAGGGTCCAGGGCCCCTGCCCTGAGCAGGGCTGGGTGGCTTGCTTTCACTAGAAAATTAATGGCCAAAAACATCTTTATTAAACTTTTTTGATAAACTGATCTGACTTTTGGCCATCGTCATTAAGTAATGATTATCATCTGGCAATTGATATGTCACAGAAGTAGAAGCTTGCCTGAATCCTCGGGCTGATTTGTCCTTCAAAAGATCCTGTTTTAAATAATTTCACAGGGCTCTGKATTCCACTGGCTAGGATTAAAAATTTGATGGTGTGGTCAAAGCCAGCTTGCCTTGTGACAGATAAATTGAAGATGCTTTCAGGTTGTCTGCATGTTAATTCTGATTTGTGTGGTATTTGTGCTGTCTCACATTATTATTACTTCAATAGTCTTTCAGCTTCTGAGTAGGAGCTGTCTTTGACAGAAAAAAAATGTCAAATGTAAGGGAAGTAAATGAACCCAATCTTTCCGGTGATAATTTAAACCGATAAAGCAAGCAGCATGTAAATCAAGTAATCTGTTTTACTAATCAAACCTTTTAAGTCCTTTTCCATCTTGCTAATGTTCCCCTGGGTTATCTGTGTACAGTTGCCATTTAGGAATTCACTCCTTTTGCAGTGGATGATGAATGCATAAATAGCAGTTCTCCTGCAGCTCAGCTGCTTTTCCATTCAAAGGATGTAAAGTGAGGTACTTCAGGCCACTGTGCAAATCCATTTGCTTATCTTGCCAGTTCTGCCCTGCACTTCCATACCCACYAGGGTGTTTGAACCATTCCCTGTTTTGTTCCTTCTCCTTTTCTCTTTTTGAAGTTGACTTTCAGTGAGAGGAAGAAAGATCCTGATACTGAATCTGCCAGCTCAGTCACACTCATGAATTTAAGTGAACCCACTGCACTTGGTTGTAGGTAAAGACCCCTTTGTTTCCCACCCAAACTTTCTGTGGAATATTAGTTTAGTATTTAATTGGAAGGACAGACCTTGTGTGTTTACTGGGCCTTTTCAAACTGGCATGATCTGATCCCATAAAGAGCCTGAGGTTTTGTCTTCCAGGACACCTCCTGCTCCAATCTTGAGGATGGGAGAGACTGGGAGATGGAGAAGAGGGGTTTTGGTGCAGTTCTGTTCAGATCTCCACTAGGGACATGAAGATTTTCAATCTTGAAATACTTGAAAGAAAGCCTCAGAACAAACCTGAGCCAAATCTATATCCAAACTGGGAAGCTTTTCCTGACCAGCCACACTTTCAAGGGAGCAAGAGGAAAAGTCCTTTCAGCCTGAACAGTTCATGGACATATTGTTGAAATGGATTTGCTTTGTGATTTGCAAATTTTCCCCTCCACTGCTTGTGGCTCTTTGTCCARGAGCTCTGGCTGAGGCCGTTGGTGTCTGAAAGGAGTTGGTGGCAATCTGGGGGTGGCCAAGGTCACAGCTGTCCCTCATTGTCCCCACAGCAGACATGGCAGAAGGCAARGTTTGACTGAGGGGCAGGATGGGCAGCTGGGGGTGGAATGTCCTCATCTGCTGCTTGGAGACTCCGTGGTTTGTGTGGCAGAGCCCTTTGGCTGGCACTGGGAGGGCTGGGACAGCCTGTGGCAGGAGCATGGAGCTGAGTCACCAGCACGTGCTGTGAAAGCCTGGGGGCCTGGAGAAGGACATGCCACAGTCCATGGCACAGTCAGTGTCACATCCCCATATCCAAGCCCACTGTCACTCTCAGCCAATGTTCAGTGTCACACCCCCATGTCCCAGCCCAGTGTCACTCTCAGCCCAGTGTCACAGCCAATGTCCACACCCCGTGTCACAGCCCAGTGTCACAGCCAGGTGACACACAGGCTGTGTAAGGACTGTCACTATTTGGTTTGGGGTGCCATGGTGCAGATCACTGCAACAGCTCCAAAGGAAGCCCTAGTGATGCAGAAACACGAGTCATTATTTGCATGTTTTGCATTGTTATTTTTGCCTGGTTTTTGTGGCCTGTATTTTATTTTATATGTAACGTTACCAGAGCACAGAGCCATTCCTTTGGAGTGCTGGCAGATGGGGCTCTGTATCTTCATGCTGCAAGATGATTCTTGGGTTTTCTGAGCCCTGTCCCAAACAATGCTGCATTCAGGGGCTCCAGCAGCATCCACAGATCAGCAGTGGCCACGAGCTTAACAAATCAGAATATTCCTTCCCAGCAGAACAATGAAGCAGCTGAACATCAGCAGCTCCCAGCCAGCTGACTGCTAAAGGAGTCTCCAGGCATTTCCAATGAGAACCTGTGGAATCCTGGCACTGTACCTGGGCACTTGGGCTTGTGGAGTGAGAGGAGGTGTAGTTATCACAATTGAACAACATTCCAAATGCTCAAGGGACAACAGGAGGAGAGGGGGCTGAATCTGTCCAGGGCTTTATGCAGGGCCTTCCCCACCACCCAAATCCATTCCTCCTTCTCCTGCCCACCATGGCTTGTCCCTCCCTTTCTCCACAGCTTGAATACCTGTCAGGGTTTCCCCTTCATCCCCTCTAAACCAGATAGCTTAAAAGCAAACACTCCTTCCCCAGTCCAGCCAGCCAGAGTGTGGACAGAGTTGGGAAAGTGTCTCACTAGGTGTGTGTTAGAATATGGCTTAGAAAATAAGATTGCAAATCATCAGTGCAGGGGCTGATACAGTTTCAGGTGATGTTATTTGTGAGTGGTTGTTGTTTCCTGAGTTACTGGAGATTTGGGAACAAGGAACAGGGCCTCAGACATGGGCTTGGTTTTTCTGCATGTTTCTGGATCTTTCTGCTGGGTTGAAGGATTTTATAGCCCTTCACAAGGCTATTTAGAAGCATCAGCTTGCCTGGACWCCACAGGGACAAAGCCACAGCTGCAGAATTCACACCCCACTGAACCAAGGTGAGGAAATGAGGCAGGATCTTTCTCATGGTGCAAATCTATCCACCCCCAGGCAATGCCCTGGTGTTTGCCTTTTGGGCAGGTGTTTTTGCAGRTTTGTCCCCTGAAATGCCTGAAGGTAGCAAATCCTTGAACACAAGGGTGTACAATCCAATYTGCAAAGCTGAATTCCCAAAACTGAAGGCTGGGATAATCATGATGTGGCAGCTTACAGGTAATATGGACACAGGGTTTGGAAAGAGGASGTGAATGAAGGTGAAATGTCCTTTTTAAGTACCTGAGTGCTGTAACATCAGAGTGGAAGGAATATAATGGATCATGAAGTCAGTTGTTGGTCAGTGTAGGAAGCCAAGTCTTCRAAAAACATACATAAAACAAACTCAGCCATATCCAGTAGGGTTTTCTGATCCTTGCAGCTGCCWCTGAACTGCTCTGCAGCTTTCCTGTGTTGGTCAGGGTCCTCCATTCCCATTTTCCCTTTGTATGGGCCTGTGTGGTGTTCTGTTTAATATTTTCTTCCAGCTGCCTGGCAGGATGATTCTCATCTCCCCAGGTATTTATAGGTGAGCATTTCCACCTTRTCCTCCTCCACAGTTCTGTGAGTGTCATGCATTTAAATGAGTTCCTCAGTGCTGCAGCTGGCTCAGGGTGTGATGGCAGCAGAGAGGAGAACCTACCTGTCTGCTGAGCTTTCTTTTGCTTTTTATTGTCCCTTTGGAGGCTTTGTGCTTTTATTAGACAGATTAAAAGTTAGAGATTGTGGGCAGATGGCAGTCTCTTGTTTGCTGCTATCCCAAGCCTTTTCCTGGTTAGATCTGGGATCCCAGGATAATGCTCCATCAGGGCACCYTCCTGCCCACAGCACAATGTGGTTACTGCACGCAGATTTTACCACGTCCCAGGCTGATTTTCACGTGGAAACTGGGAGTGTTTTACTGCCCCACACACAGAGCAAACGACTTCCCTCTACCTGTGCTGGAAGCAACTTCCTCCTGTGCCTGTTGGAATAAACCACAAAGCATTGTGTGCAGGCTTTTCAAAGAACTTCCCTTTAACTCCTTATCTATCTCAAGTCTGTTTGTGCCTTCTGCTGTGCTCCAGAGCTGGAAAAGGAGRGTTCAGGGCTCCCCTGCTGRAGGGAGAGCTCGGCCGGTCTGACGCAAATAGAAACCAGAGTTCAGTGACTCCTGTGTTTAGTGGTTTGGCATTTTTTCAGTGCAAGGTTAGTGCTTTACATTTAAGGAGAGGGATTTTATTATTCCTGTTCCTACATCTCCCAGTTTTAGATTTTATTCAGTGTTCATTAGAGCTGGCTTAGCATCCATTCCCATTTTCCTTCCCCTGACCTTACCCAGTGGGTTTGCAGAGCTTGTGGATGACTCAAGGGTCAGCTGGGTTGGAGCTGAATCAGCCCCATCAAATTACAGACAATTCCCTTAAACCTTGGTTTGTTGAGGAAGATGTGGCAGTGGTCACTTGTAGCTTGCTAATTTTATTTAGAAAAAAGTGACATAATTACAAAGAACTCTTTTAACCTAATTTCCAAGCTGGCTGGAGGCTGCAGATGAATGGAGTATTCCTCACCCTGCCCTGTCTGCTCCCTCCATACAGGAAAGGAGTGGTGCAGAACGTGCTCCAAATGGCATTTCCTATTTTGTTCAACTGGCAGCATCTGAGCACCGAGTCCATGCAGGCCAGCTGCAGGCAAAAATCTCACCTGCACCCAACATGAGTTTAATTGCAGTTTTCCTGGCCCTCAGGGTGGATCAGAACCACGCAGACACGCGTATTTTGAATATTGCAGACATGCATATTCATGATCAGGACAGACTTGGATCATTTTCCTGGTGCAGGGAGGTTATACTGACTGGACAGTTTTTTGGTCTGTTTTTCCAAGAGCAGCAGGAATATTTTAGCCATAGTTCTGCCAACGCAAATCCTGTTTATCTGAGTGCTCTTGTGGGAGGCTGATTCTCTCTGAGACGGTTTATGAACAATTTACTGAAAGGCTTGAAGTCCTGCTTGACAGCTGAGTTTGTTTTAAGATTTACATAAAATAAAGTCTTTAAGCAGCACTGAACTCTCAGTAGAGACCTGGTATCACARAGAAAAGGTCCAAGTACCTGAGGCACAGAGTGACCTTTGCTTTAGGAAAGTCACTCACTTCCCAAAGCACGAGGACAATGGGGTTGTTCCCTTGGGTGAGTGCAGGCTACTAATTCTTGCACTTACAAACCAGGTAAATATGATTTCACTGCCAGAAGCCTGCTTAAATTCCCTTCCTTCTGAACACATCCTAAAGGCCCATCCTTGGCTGTCCACAAACATCTCCTCATGAACACAAGTTTTAATTAAAAGTCTCCACGTGGGTTTGCAAAGAGAATGGACTCAAAGCCTGCAGTCATGGACTTTTAATGTATATATTTAATGGAAAAWATAACTGAGGCTTGTGGGATGTTTAAAACGGGAAAAGGAATTGTCCCTGCTCCACATAGTAGAGATGTGCAGCTCCTGGATCATTCTTCCCATGCACAGAGGAGGAGGAAAAAGCTGTGTGCCCAAACTCAGAATTTCACTTTGTGAAATACTTTGGAGTTRACAAATAAGCTGCAAACAGAGAATAGTTTGAAACCAAGTTTGATTCTCTTAATCTTGAGTGGGACTAGGTTTGCTGCTGACTAGGTTTGCTCCCTAGCACAYCTGAGGGAGCTGTAGCACTCCAGATTCTGTCCTGAATTATTTGCTTTTCCTTAACATTTCCTTTCCTTTAAGGCACTGCAGCCCAGCCAAACTGAAAGCCCATCTCAGTGGGTGTCTGTGCTGTGAGTGACTGAGCAGGGTCTGTCCTGGGGYACCTGTGGAGCATCAGGAAGGGCTGAGCCCAAGGAGCTTCAGGGAGCACCTGCTAAGGGTAAAGCTTTGGTGTGCCTGTAAAGCAGAATGTGCTGCCAGTCTGTGAGCAGTGCTGAGAATGGAGCAGTTCAGGACCAGAGAAGGGCTTTTTCCAGTAGAAAATTATCCAGAATACCAGCACCTGCACTTCAGCTCTCCTAAAGGAACAGCAACCCAGTGACCTGCTGTGTTTCTCCAGCAGCTGCTCTGTCCCTGGGCTGTTGGACAGATGGACATGGAGTGGCAAAGTGGGTTAGTGAGGAGCCTGGTGCTCAGGGCTGGCAATGCTCCCCCAAGGGCTCTTTGGCTTCTGGAGCAGGGGAGTTCCATGCCAATGATTAATTAGGAATTCCCTGTCTGATGGGAGTGCTGAGCACGGTGAGGCTCTTTGTGCAACGGTCCCGTCCTGCAGATGTTGTTTGGGAGTGTGGGTTCCAAGTCTTGCCAACTAACTTTTCTTTATTTGTACTGAGTGCATTTGAAGTTGCATCATTTCCTCGGTAAGAACAGTTTTATTTTTGACTGGAGTGTTTGTCAGGTGGAGGAAATCCTAAATGTGAGTGCTCTCTGGTGGTGGAGATTTCTGCTCCAGTGTTCCCATTTCTGCAGTGTATTTTCCAGGAGCAACTGCATGTGAATATACCTTGTCTGGACTTAAAGATCCTTTTTTCCCCAACTCCTTTCCCTAAAAATAAAAACTACAAAACAAACTAAAAGTGTTTTTCTTGCCTTAGTGGACTTCTAGCTGAGATAATAATTTCTCTCCCTTAAAATGATTTATATTCTGTGACTCATTGGTTTTTATTTTCTCATTATCAATTGATGTTTTAATGAGGTAATAAAAACTCCTCATGAAAGAGCTGATGTTCCTCCTCAAAATAACCCACAAGGATTAAATAGTGTGAATTGCTTTTTGGCTGCTGAGCTGCTGCAGAGAGGGGACTGAGAGGAGCCTCACTGGGGCTGCAGCRCCTCCCCAGGGGACAGCTCCGATCTCTGCTCCCTGTGYCAGGGACYGGASCCAGGGAAGGGCTGGAGCTGGGCCAGGGGAGTTGGGATGGAGATCAGGGAAAGGTTCTTCCCCCAGAGGTGCTGSCACTGCCCAGGGAATGGTCCCAGAGCTCCAGGAGGGTTTGGACAGCACTGCCAGGGGTGCCCAGGGTGGGATTGTTGGGGTGTCTGGGCAGGGCCAGGGGTGGGGCTGGATGAWCCTTGGYGATACCTTCCCACTCAGGATATTCCATGACATTGATACAGAAATGATTCAAGTGGAACTATTGCAGGGAAATGTTTTGTTGCAGCACAAGCTGATGTGACTTCCATGAGATACAAAACAAGGTTTGACCCTGGGGGTGTCACAGAGCTCAGGGAAAGGTTCRTRCCCCAGAGGTGCTGGCACTGCCCAGGAAATGGTCCCAGCCCTGAGGCTGCCACAGCTCCAGGAGGGTTTGGACAGCACTGCCAMGGYTGCCCAGGYTGGGATTGTTGGGGTGTCTGGGCAGGGCCAGGGGTGGGACTGGATGAGCCTTGGAGATACCTTCCCAKTCAGYATATTCCATGKTTCCATGARATTGATACAGAAATMATTCAAATGGAACTATTGCAGGGAAATGTTRTGRTGTAGCTCGAGCTGATGTGACTTCCATGAGATACAGAACAAGGTTTGACCCGGGGGTGTCGCCCCAGGAGTGGATCCTGGGGTTCCTTTTATTAAGGAACTTTTTTAAATCAAGGAACTGTTGTTGCTTTGAGTAACAAAACCCCAGTTCTASATGTTACACCTCAGCACTAAAATGCCTGTGCTGGCTGTGAAAAGCACCAAACGGATTCGTGGTCTTGTTTTGTGACCTCGCCCTGCAGAGGAATCATGGGTTTAACACAGCTCAAAGCTCCCCATTTGCACTGCCTTGGTGGGTTGTTTTCTTAAGCTTTTCTGAGCTCTCCATGGGCAGGGCAAACCCAGCTCTCCCACTGGAGCCCTGCAGCCAGGAAAAGAGGCCCTGCTGTTCTTGGGCTGCTGCTGTGCTGAGCCATGCTCAGGGATGAAAAGGGGCTTTATCAGCAAGGAGGGGTGAGGAGCTGGAGCTCCTGGTGGGAACATCTGAGCACAGCTCTGCAATTTTAACTCTGGTGCTAGGAAAGAAAGAGAAATMAACTGAGATGTAAATGGGGATGTCACTGGTTCATAAAATCTGTACCCTCAAAGCCAGGCTGGAGAGGTGCCTGGAGACAGATCCTTCTTCCCCCTRATCTCCATCTGCCTTTTGCAACAGAGCTGAAGACACAACTCATCAGAGCCCAGTAAAACCTTCTAGAACTTGGCTTGGAGGCCCAGTGTGGGATGTGCTGTCTGAGCTGAGCTGTGGGGAAGTGGCAGGCAGCATGTGAGGCTGTGCCAGCATCCCAGCTGGAACCCTCTGGAGTGGGGGCTCTGCAGGGCCAGATCTGGAGGTTCTGCTTAGAGGCAGAGGGTGCTGGCACTGCCCAGGCTCCCCAGGGAATGGGCACAGAGCTCCAGGAGCCTTCGGACACCAGGGATGGAATTGCTGGGATGGCTGGGCAGGCCAGGGGTGGGACTGGATGATCCTTGGGGGTTCATTCAGGACATTCCCTGATTCTCTGATTCACTCAGGGATGCTGGACTGTCACAGGAGGAAACCTAAACTGGGCTCTGGCAATGCAAGTTTACATAATTCATTACTTAAGGAAGAGGTCAGAGTATTGGGTGCTGTGATGGCGGCTTGGCATGCCACTGCAGCAGGAATGGCCTTTATTTCTTTATTTCTCCTCAGCTAAAACAAGRCCCCTCACCCTCTGCGTGGCCATGGGGCTTAAAACCTCATCCTCAATCTGCTGGAACTTTATTTTCAGCATCAGCAGTGCCTTGAGCACAGTTCTGTGCTGCTGGGCAGGGGCTTGGCAGAGCAGGCTCAGTGTTCCCCACAGGGTAACTCACCTTTTTTGGGTGTCCATCTCCAGGAGGTGGAATGATTCTGCTCATTGTGATATCCTTGTGGTTTCCATTACATATTGATGTCCCAGTGTGACTTGATCTCCTCAATACCAGCAGTGTTGTGTGGGTTTGGTTTTTCAAGCTCTCCTCTGTGTATGCAGAGTCCCTCTTGGGCTCCCAGCCTGGTATCTGATCCRTTTGCATTTCAACCTGTTCAGGATCTTCCAAAAAATTAAAATTAGGGGTATTGGTATTGCTAATTATGTTGACTTCATCTTTTCTAAAACATTACTGGTACCTTTCAAACAGCATATATCTCAAAAATGTAAAATATCTTTGCATTTTAAGCTCATTATTATTTTGGGAAATGCATATCAGGACACCTTCAGTTAAAAGTGATGTAGGAACAAGAGGATGTTTTGCAATTCTCYTGTCTTCCCAGTGCAGTGTTCCAGGAGGAAGCTGGAGTGGGAGAAACCAACACTTGTYGAAAGTGGAATGCTGGATGATATTTCTTGGGTTTTATTACACCTGCTAAAAACTGACGCTGCCAAGATGCTGCAGAAAATTCTCAAATGAACAATAGAAAATGTCAGGGCTGTCACCACATGGGGGTGGTAATAAATTCAATAAAGTAACGCTGGAATTTGTGCCGGAGTCCGTCAGGACTCGAGGCTCCCGGGCTCTGTGGAGGGGTTCTGGTGCCATCTAATGTCCCGAGGTTTAAATGCAGCTGCAGACGGGGATTGGCGCTGGAAATCCAGGGTTTGTGTGTTGATCCCTAAACCTGTTGTCCTTTCTCCTCCTGAGAAACAAATGCTGTGTAAATTCCTCAGCTGCTAATCTGGAATTATTCTGAGTTCTCCTCATAGGTAACTTTCAATAAAATGAGGGTTTGTTTGGAAACATTTGCTAACTGAAACATTATATTTAAAATAACATCAAGTTCTTTTCTACCTTTTTTTGCAGAAAGAATCAAAGAGCCAGGTAGGGATAGGAATGGTGTAGTTTAGTGTTGTTTGCACACATTGTTAGAAATTTTTCCTCTCTGGTGTGGCAGCAGTGGTGATACCAAAGTGCAAAAAAGACATTGCTGGAGCTGAGAGGCTGCAATTTCCTCCTGGGCTTCTGTCTTTGTTTACTTTCAAGTGTGATCAGACCTCTCAGTGAGGGCTTCAGAACTTCTGCTCCTCTGGCCTGAGCTGGGCTATGGACAACAACAGAATGTGAAAAAAGAATTTGCCTGTAAATCCCCTTTATGAAATTAAATGAAATTTGCTCCTCACACTCACGTTCACTTATAGTGAGTGTAAATGCCACATCATGGATCTGGAAGTGAAGCAGAGGCAGAAATGTCCTCTGTAGGTGGTGGAACTCCAGGCCAGCCCTGGGTTGTTGTCCCTGTACCCTCGGGTCTCTGCTGCTGTGCCAGTGCCCAGGCTTTTCCTGTCCTGTTTCCATTGATTCCTGAACCTCTGCTTTTGTCTGATTCCTGCCTTTTGTCTGCCCTGAGCAGCTTRGAGAAGGGCCGGATTTACACCTTTATCGGGGAGGTGGTGGTTTCCATGAATCCTTACAAGAACCTGAACATCTACGGGCGGGACACGATCGAGCAGTACAGGGGCAGGGAGCTCTACGAGCGGCCTCCCCACCTCTTTGCCATCGCGGATGCTGCTTACAAAGCCATGAAGAGACGATCCAAAGACACCTGCATTGTCATCTCAGGTAGGCTGGGAGGGCTCTGCATGGTGATGAGCATCTGATCTCTGTGAAATTCCAGGCGGAAGGAGAATAATGGTTTGGCTAATGACAGCGTTTTATAAAAGAAACTTCATTAAGCTTAAAGCTGCTCATTTGCATTTGAATCCGTGTGTGGAGATCGGCACAATTATTTCTTATCTCATTCAAGAGCTGGTGCCAGCCAGGAGCTGGATCTGTGCCTGCAGAGGGATAATGTGAGCAGGAGCCCTGTGTCTGCCCCGGAGAGTGACCTGGGATCAGCAGGGCTGGGATCAGCAGGGCTGGGATCAGCAGGGCTGGGATCAGCAGGGCTGGGATCAGTAGGGCTGGGATCAGCAGGGCTGGGATCAGCAGGGCTGGGCTTGTCTCTCCTCAGGAGCTGCTGATTTTTGTCGCTGTCCTGACTGGAAAAGCAGCAGTGGGAGCAGGGCTGGTACCAGAGTGATCCCTGGCTGGATCCTGGCACTTCGTTTCCTTGATGTCCCCGTGCTCAGGCAGCTCTGAAAGGAGAGAGCCCCGGGCTGGGGTGCTGAACAAGTGGCCCCTTGTGCTGCTGCAGGCCAGGCTTTCTCCTCTAACAATATTCCTTTGATCCTCTTTGTGCCAGCCCTTTTCCCGACCTGTGGAATCTCACAGCACAATTGCTCAAAGTCAGCCCAGCAGCAGCAGCAGCCAGGCAGGGTTATGGCTGTGTTTAGAAAACATCCCAAGTGCACACAAAGATTGCTTTAAAAAGAAAAAAAACCAAAGCACCCAGGCACTGTTGGGGCAGAATTGAGGTCTTCTGTCCYATGATTTGTTTTGCTTTTTTTTCATCTGTTTGGTCACCGTGGTGTTTCTGCCCCCAGGTGAAAGCGGGGCTGGGAAAACTGAGGCCAGTAAATACATAATGCAGTACATAGCAGCCATCACCAACCCCGGGCAGAGGGCTGAGGTGGAGAGGTAAGGCCTGGGCTGGAAAAGAAGGGAAATTCTCCTGCTTGTAGATCTCTTTCTGTGGGCTTTGTAGCACCACGTTATCAGATGGTCTCTTGCACATGCTGATTTATACTTAACTTTTTCAGGTACTGCTTTTACTCTGGGAATTTTGCAGTGTTAATTGCTGAAATCACATTAAAAAGTTTATTTTGAAAGTARAAACTTTCAAAATCAAAACAGCATCTAGAAATACCATCCAGCCAATATCAACCATCTAATGGCAGGACTCAATGATCTTAGAGGTCTTTGCCAACCTAAATGATTCTAAATCACTTTTCCTGYGGCAAATTGCCTGAAATTTGGGTGGGTTAGAACACCATGTGGAGTGCAAGGAGTGAATTCTGTGACCTTCCAGGCTCACATGATTCTGAATTGCAAAATGTCCCTCTCTGTCCTGGAGTAAAAGCTTTGGAGCAAAGAATGTGCCTTTCTGCAGAAACAGACTTACCTAAGTTAAACCTACCCCAAATGAACTTTTGAAAATTATTTGAAAAAGAGTTCAGAAAATTGGTTTTAGAATTAAAATTATATAGAAGCTGAATTTCTGGTGCTGATTTCAGGGTGGGGATCTGGTCTGTGAACCATTTGCTRCCTCTGAGGAGCATTGCTGACAGCTCCCAGCTGATTTCCCATGGGATTGCTGATGCCATCCACACCTGCCCAAATCTGCCATCAAAGAGCATCCCTGCTGTCACTGAATCCTTCTGGAGAAATGGCTGTGAAAAAAAAKCCCGTGCTGTGAGTGTTGAAGCCTTACCCTTTTCCATCCCTCCATCCCTGCTGCAGAGTGAAGAACATCCTGCTGAAATCCAACTGTGTGCTGGAGGCCTTTGGCAACGCCAAAACAAACCGCAACGACAATTCCAGCCGCTTTGGGAAGTACATGGACATCAACTTTGATTTCAAGGGAGACCCCATAGGGGGCCACATCAATAATTACCTGCTAGAAAAGGTAAGGCACTCTCCCTTCCAGGGTTGAAGCCTTTGCTGAGTTACTTTTGCAATCTGGGCTTTGTCAGTAGGAAGTTTTCTGCTCAGACATGTACAGCAGGTGAGGAATGAGGGCACAGAAAATAAATCCAGGGCTGAAGTTTTCCTCAGGAGTCAGGAAAGCCACTGCAGTGCTGGCAGTGCCCTGTTCCTGGACTTCCAGAGCTCACCAGCAATGGGGCTGTGTTACCCAAAGGATTTTGTCTATGTGGGTGTGTGAAGTTTAATCTCAGTTTTTATTTTGGATAAAATTTACTCTCTGCACAGCTCCTGCTTTGTAATTRTTGCATTGATCATTCCCTGGAGAAGGAGATTTCCAGGGCTGTAGGGAGCAAGTGTGCTTGAGAAGTGTTGCTTTGGAATAATGCCACAGCCTTGGGTGAGCTGTTGGTAGTGTTGTTTTTATATATTCCAAGTGATCATGAGTATAATTATTTTTCTCGTGTCATTAAGTGGTGTCTGAAAACATTGGAATATGCAAAACTGGAGAGCTCAGGCGTGAGCCATTAACAGTTCTTGCTGTGTGAGACACGTCTGGCTTTGATTATGTGTTTGACCACATCTGCCAACACCCTTTTTTGTTTGTGTTTCTTTTTTACTTCTCCCCTTATTTCCCTGAAGTCTATTTTCAGAGTAAACACTTTATTTTAAAAACCAAAACAACAAACCCAAACATTTAACTTGGGTTACTTTGATGTAAGAAGAGGGCTGGGACTACAGCTGCAGTGACTTAAATCCTGATGATTTATTTATCCTGATTGTTTATTTCATATCCTTGACTTCTCCCAAGTTAAATTTGTTTCCATTTGAAAGCAGTGGAGGCTCTGGCCCAAATGCAAGCAGTAACAGACAGTGGCTTTGCAGCAGAAACACATCAAATCATGGAATATCCTGGGCTGGAAGGGACCCACCAGGATCATCCAGTCCAACCCCTGGCCCTGCCCAGACACCCCAACAGTCCCTGGGCATCCTTGGGAGTGGTGCCCAAACACTCCTGGAGCTCTGGCAGCCTCAGGGCTWTGCCCATTTTCTGGGGAGCCAGGGCAGTGCCCAGCACCCTCTGGGGGAAGAACCTTTCCCTGAGAACCAACCTAAACCTCCCCAACACAGCTCTGTTCCCCATCACTCTTCATAGTTCAAATTTGTAGCATGAAATAAGGACACAGTGCTTGTTGACTGAATGTCTGCTGCATTTAACCCTTTTTTGTACTGTTTTACTCTGGTCTGTCTGCTGTATTTTACCCTTTTTTGTGCTGTTTTACCTCTGGAGTGAGGATTCTGGAATGGAGCTACAGCTCCTAAAACAAGGCCCTTGTGTCAGAGCAGAGCATCCCCTTGTACTGTGGGTGCTGTCCTGGGGGTGTAGGAGTGGTYACCACCAGGCCCTGAGCATTTATCTGTAGTCACAGAGTCCTAGTTTTCATTTCCAGTGATTAAATCATTCTAAAACTAAAATGATGGTTTTTATTTGACTCTTCCATGAAAGCAACCCAGTGGTTCCCACATGGGACTCCTGGGTGGAAGTAGGACATTGCAGCTGTTACACAACTGCTGCTTTTYCCTGCAGACCTCAAGCTCCAGGGTCACACATGTGAGATGGTGTTCCCAAGAGGCTGAGTGTGAGATGGGATGGATTTGGGGTGTCCTGGTGATGGGATGTCCTGCTCTGAGGGGACACTAACACCCAGCTCTGTGCTTTGTTCCCCCAGTCCCGTGTGATCGTGCAGCAGCCCGGGGAACGGAGCTTCCACTCCTTCTACCAGGTTTGTGTTCCTTTGCTGGAGCAGTGACCTGTCCCCAGCTTCCCTTGGGCAGAGCACTCAGGGCTTTCACCCTCTCATGTGTTTTGCACAGGGTTCCCTTTTGCAGCATCTTGGGTGATCTTGGGTTCTTCAGTTCTCTGCAGGGGCCTGGGCTGGGAGGGAGTCTGGGAAGATGGATTGTTTTCTATCCTCCAGTCCCATATTAACACTTTGCTAAACTTAAAAGGAGGCTGACTAAACAAATATGGTAGGATATTGGACTTTGACTCACTGTTTTATGTGTAGTAAGCCTAATCCCTCTATTTTGTCTTGAAGCCTTTAGTCCGTATGGAAGTAATTTGGTTTTTTGGATGTTCTTTAATGTCTTCCACATTGAGTGTTGGTTCCCTGTGTGTCCTTTGGGGGARATGGTCAGCCTATTAGTATAACCTTGATTCTGCACTGAGGGAAGGGAAAGTTTGTTTATTTTTTTTCCACTTTTTCAGTACTCCATGATGSCATATTAGCACTTTCCTCATGGACGTGTCATTTCCAGGAGGAAAAGCCTCTGTGTGGGCAATGTGCTTGCCAAGGCACAGCTGTGGCATGGCACAGCTGTGAACAGGTCTGGGAGGGGTTCAGGCTGGTTTTTATACAGTTGTGACTCTAAAGGACAGTGATTTGTGGTGGCAGGCCCTGTATCTTGCACATTGTGCTCCAGATACTGCAGCAGTAATTAATATTTTCATGATTTTGCTTGTCAAGCAGATGAATAAGAGACAGAAAAAAGAAGGATTTTATATTTTTCWTTCACCATTTCTTAAAACTCTCTTRCTGCAGCTCCTGCAGGGAGGTTCTGAGCAGCTCCTGCGTTCTCTGCACCTCCAGAAGGATGCATCAGCCTACAGCTACATCTGTCCTGGGGCACAGCTCAAGGTGAGGGCTCTGAGGGACRCAGGGACAGCTTCACATTGGAAGTGCTGCTGGAAATGCTCAAAGCACTGCTGAYCTAGCAAAAATTGAGATCAGTGGGAATGAGTAGGGAAAGGTGACACTGGTGTGCTGTTTGTAATGAGGTTTCTGGTACAAGATAAAGCACAAGTGTACTTAGAATCATAGAAAAMATTTACTTCTATTCTGCTTAAATATACAAATATASCTGTGCATGCTGCATCTGCTTYTAAACYGCAATKAAATGATTTATTAATAAATGCAGGTGTGGATATTTGGCCCATTAGCAGTGGCAGACATTCCATGCTCCATAATGGGTACCTTCAACTGCCTTCTGGAGCAAAAAGCCAGAAAGACTCATTTTTTTGCAGCAGATCTTTGAGTTACTGAAGCACTGAGTCTTCATGTCTGACTTGTCCTCAAGGGGGAACTCTGAGCAGGAAAGAAGGGAACAAACCCATAAAGTTTTTAGACAGCAAGATCCTGAACGCTTCAGATACAGCTGGAGCTGTCCCTAGTGTTGTCCCTTTGAAGCAGGGTCCAGACCTGATTTCCTAGGTGCTTTTGTGAGATGCACTTTGGTACAGAAACCCAGAGACCTCCTCCCATGCCAGATGATTCTCTTTAAAAATGTGTATGCTAATCTTGAGASAGGTGGAGAACAGAGATTTCCTGCTGGTGCTCTGCAGCCTCTGTCAGAGGTCTGTGAGTGCACAAATTGTCCCRGTTCTTCTGGGATTTTTTATGAACTCTTTCTCAGCAAATTCCACTGGTAAATTTATTGTGCTGTGGTGGATTTCTGTGTCTCCTGCTGCCAGAATCCATGTGTGCAATGCAGGGTTCAGTGTCCAAGCACGCAAGATGGCATTGGAATAAGCTGGGAAACCTCATGACAGTGCCTTGCCTCTGAGAAACATCAAAGWGCATCTTGTTTCCCATGGGCTTGTGAAATCCTTGTTCACTCACAGCTGACTTCCATTAAATCCCCCATCCCAAACTTCTCTCTCRCCTCAGTGTTCCATCAACGATGGGGCCGAGTTCAAGGCAGTTGCTGATGCCATGAAGGTGATTGGCTTCAAGCAGGAGGAGATTCAAACTGTCTACAAAATTGTGGCAGCCATTCTGCACCTGGTAAGSTCCCTGCCCATGGGTATCCATCCCTGAACCCATGAGGGCTTGTACTGCCAGCAGCTCTGATTTTCCTGCTGCAGAAGCCCTTGGAAGCTCTGCTGGCTGGGAAGGTGTCCAGCTCCCACTCCAGTGGTGACAGAAAGTCCTTGCTGGAACAGGGCACTGCAATGATGATCACATGTGTTCCTGTATGTTCCAGATCCCAAACCAGGCATACCACTAAGTACTGGGAGCTGTTGTATGTTCTGAAAAAGGAACTGTTGGGGTTTGGCAGTGAGGGGATAGGGAGCTTCTGTCCCTTTGTGCCCTCACACTCACCTTCACCACAGTGATCCTGCTTCACTTTGTGGTGAAGGTTGAGCACAGGAAAGACAGGAGTCCTCTTAACTCTTTGTGCTCTGAGACTGAGGAGATCCTTCATTCTTGTGGATCCTTCTGGGAGCCACAGAGCCTCCTCCCCTGCACAGTAGCAGGGAGTCCCTGTAGCTCAGCTCTTGTGTTTCCTGAGGAAAGAGGAGGGCAGGAGGAGGGTGGCAAYGAGCAACTTTATTCCAGTTCCTTCTCCTCCTTGGGATAACAGTGCTGGGAYGGAAGGGAGGCAGAGCAGAGTGGGGCCATGCAGGCAGGCTGGGGGACAACTCTCTGCTGTGGATCACCAAGGGGTGTCACTGCTTAATCCTGGCACAGAAGGTACCCAGGAGCAGAGCTGTGGGGTGCTGCCAGTCCAGTCCCACTGGCACTGACCTCTCAGCTTCCCCACACCATTCCCACTCCCTCTGTGGCAGGGGAATTGCAGCCAGTGGTTTCATGGTGAGCTGCAGTGAAGACAAATGCTACATGGTGTAATTCCCTATCCCTGGACTCTGAATCTTGGGATGGTGTTTGAGTAAATCTCAGGAAGTGTTTGATGTTGTTTGTCCCAAAAGCTGAGCTGAACACTGAGCAGGAATGCTTTCCTTTGAGAAAGCCCTTGCTGCTCCCTTTGACATTGGAGGTTTGAGGGTGTGGATGTGCAGCACCCACCTTCCAMTGTGGCAGGAGATTTCCAGCCTGGAATAGCAGGTGGAAAATGGATGGAGTTGGGGTGTGCTGATCCCTGTTAGTAAAGAGCAGATGGAGAAATGCTGCTGATTGCAGGGGAACCTGAAGTTCTACGTGGATGGAGACACTCCCATCATCGAGAACAGCAAGCTGGTGTCAGTCATTGCTGAGCTCCTGTCCACCAAGGCCGAGCTGGTGGAGAAGGCGCTGCTGTTCCGGACGGTGGCCACGGGCAGGGACGTCATCGACAAACAGCACACGGAGCAGGAGGCCACCTATGGCAGGGATGCCTTTGCAAAGGTGAGTGCAGTCCCCTTCCTSTGACACTCACAGACACATCTCTGCTGCCTTTGCCTTTGCATTGAGGTGMGCAGCAAAGACTGGCAGTGCCCAAGGTGGGCACTGCTGCCAGAACTGCACATTTTTCAGTGCTCAGTCCCAGCAGGATTCCTGGGTGGGTCCATAAGCACAGTTTACACAGTAATACACAATTGCTGTACATCCTGCAGATTTCTTTCTGAATCTTGGTGCTCCTGAGTTCTGTAGGYGTCTGTGGCACTTCCCCATCCCTGCCCTTCCAGCAGGGATCCAGCTCCCACAGCCAGCAGTGCCAGGCACACCGAGGAGGGGACAGGCTGCAGGCTGGGCTGGCATCTGCAAATGTGTCCTACAGGGAGGAATGTGCTGTGAAATGGGGTCCTCAGCTTCATTTTGCAGTTAAATTCAAAGAATAGAGAGTGGAATTGTAACATCTAGAATTCATGTTGGAAACACAAAGTGGTATTTAAAAATTTTTATGAAGAATTGTAGAATGGTTTGGGTTGAAGGGACCTTAAGGACCATCTTGTTCCAACCCCCTGCCATGGGCAGAGACACCTTCCACAGGAAGAGTGAGTACTGATGGCAGGAGTGACAATTGTTCCTCCTCTATAAGAAATCAAATTATAAGGGAGGAATGGGTGAACTTATGAAGGTCATTGATAATTAACGTGACTTCTTTTCCTGAGATAATGTATTTACCCAGCTTCACAGCACATTTTGAACATGAAGACTTTGAAGATACCTCTGCCTACAAAACATTATCTTCGTGAAAGGTGAACAGGATTATTTTCCTGTCATTGTGTTCAGTTGTTGAGTTTCTGTGACTGACCTCTCTCTTGCTCTTCACTATTGTTAAATAATTCTCAGGAATGGTGCTTATTAGGCAGCTGAAAAGCTGACTGGAATCAAATTAGGGAACTGCTGCACCCAGTGACCTCACTGGGATTTCAACRTGGTATAAATGAGTTTTGGAAGAAAGAAAATAAATACTTCCATAGAGTATTTTCTTCAGTCAGTAGCTGCTCACTTTCATGACCATGACCTGCAGCTTTGATGGAGGCCTGGAATGAGCTGTGTGGAATTTCCTGGGAAGAGCTGAGGCAGGTGCAGGCAGGAGCCCTCAGTCTGTGTTTCCTGCAGGCCATTTACGAGCGTCTCTTCTGCTGGATTGTGACCCACATCAACGATGTCATCGAGGTGAAGAACTACGACACCACAGTGCATGGCAAGAACACAGTCATTGGGGTCCTGGATATCTATGGCTTTGAGATATTTGACAATAACAGGTGAGCCACCTWCTAAAGCCCAGTGTTGTGCCCTTGCCTTTCCCAGAACACTCATCACCTTTTCTTCTCATGTTTTTGCAGCTTTGAACAATTCTGCATTAATTACTGCAATGAAAAGCTGCAGCAGCTCTTCATTCAGCTGGTTCTAAAGCAGGAGCAGGAGGAGTACCAGCGAGAGGGAATTCCCTGGAAGCATGTGAGTGCTTTGGCAGGGCAGGGAGAGGTGGTGTGAGGTCAGTGTACCAGCACAAGTGCTGGACCTGAAGCTGTTCCACATGCAGGCTCCAGTTGATGGGACATCTGTGTCCCTGCCAGCTGTCCTGCCAGGCTGGGGCAGGAGCTCCCCAGTCACCTCACCACGTGTCTCCTTGGGAAAATATGGGACTCCAGGTCTGAGATGAAACCTATTGTGGCACCTCTGTGATGCCACACACATAACTGTGGGTTTCTGTGCTGAGTACTTAGAGATTTTTCTAGTTGTTGATGGTAATATGTAAAAACCTTGACTTTTCCTGTTCAAACTCACTTCAGAATGCCAAGGACAGGATGTGCAGTGTCACTGTGGTGACTGCACACAGCTGAATTGTAAAAGAGATTTTAAAGAGCATTCTGCAGTAGAGATCTTGAGATGTATCTGCAGGGTTTGAAAAATCACTTTGTGTGCTGTTCAGTGCAGGAGAGCAGCCTGCTTTATCTGGAATCAGAGATCTGCACATTCAGAGCTGATTGCTCCTCGCTGTCACGCTGGCTGCCATGGTCAGCACTGGTACCCTCCCATTTCTGCAGCCAAGGTCACCAACATCCCTGTCCTTTGTTTCCTGCAGATTGATTATTTCAACAACCAGGTTATCGTGGACCTGGTGGAGCAGCAGCACAAAGGGATCATTGCCATTCTGGACGATGCCTGCATGAACGTGGGGAAAGTCACGGATGAGATGTTCCTCGAGGCCCTCAACAGCAAARTGGGGAAGCACGCTCACTTCTCCAGCAGGAAGGTAACCCACAGACCCTGCTGTCCTCTGCTGTCCCTTCCCCATGTTCTGAGGTGGAATGGAAATGAGGAAAAGGGGTTTAGGGAGGGCTGGGTTGGAATCACTGCGACTGAGTGTGAGKTGAGCAGCTCCAGCCGCAGAGGAACCCGGCAGAGGGAGCTCCAGCCCATCCAGTGGCTCATCCCTTTTATTCCGGGATAAAAGGAGCCTGAGCTCGTGCCTTGACATATCATGATGTCATCTGGAACCAATCGATACGCCGGCTCGGCCCACGTGTTGTTCTTCCCAGGCTGCTCTAATACATAGTGACAGTGAAATTATTCACACTCCTGCATTATTACAGCGCTGTGATTTGGGCTTTTTTCATCCTCATTGGCTGCAGAACGTGCTCGTCTCCCTCTGCACCTCAGAGCACCCAGGCCCCTCGCCTGCCTTTGTCTGGGCTACAATGGGCAAATTAAAAGGCTTCATTTATTCCTCTTGGCAGCAGATTGCAAAATGGTCACCAGCCTGATTAATTTGAGAATCTTTCACACAGAGTAATCAAATAAGGGCCTTTAGTTTGATGTGTCTCTACTCAGAAACYTTGTCTAAAATGTATGGCTCAGAGTGCTGGTCCCCCCTGCTCCCTCCCACCCCAGCACAATATTTTATGTAGGTCAGAAGTACCAAATTAGCCTGGTTGTGTAAGATATGTGCTAAAGGCTGCCTCTGGGAGGCCTGGGATAAACAATGGATCTGGCTGGGGCTGTCTGAGGAGAGGCCAGAAGGAAAGTAAACCAAAACCACTTTTTCCTCCCAGATAATAATTTTCCTTAAATGCCCTTTTGCTGCAGCACACCTGATGCACACCTGCCAGGTGCACCTGAGCTCAGGGAGGGGGACAGGGAGCTTGATTCCAGTTTTAACCCAGATTTCATGTGCCCAAGCAGTGACATGGAGCATTCTGAGAAAACCCACATGAAAACAAGTGTGGGCCCTGGCCTGGGTTTCTGTTTGAATACAAACTGCTTCCTGCAGTGGTAGTACTGGTGGGATGAAGTCTGGGATCCTCTGCAGCAGGGTGCTGGGGAGTGGTCCAGTTTCTGGAGCTGTCTGGTCAGTGGATGTCAGAGAGGAGTTTGGTTTCTGTTCTGTCCTTCTCCCACATCTGCCCTGGGGAAGGGGCCCTGCCACAGAGGGAGCAGGTGGTCCTTTAGTGCAGTGGCAGAAGGGGATGGAATTTCAGGAGGTGCTATGGGAGGCTATAAAATGAACATTTAAAAATAAAATCTGCTCAAGTCCTTGCCTTTGGGAGTCCCCTCCCAGCAAGGAGACATTAAAGGGCAGCATTGCCAGCTGCAGCCTTCCTCAGCAGGAGGTGGCGTTGTCAGAAACTGCCTGCACAGGCTGAGAGGGAGGCAAGGAATCCTGCTATAAATAATGTTTATGGAGGGGCTGATGGATCTGCCTGGCTTGCTAATTTCTAGTTAAATCAATAGAGCCTTGAAAACATTGACCCATAAACCTCTCAGCATAATTATTATCTTTTCTCCCCATCACATCTCTGCAGACATCCCAGCACCTCAGAGCTCTTCTTCAGTTCCACCCAGKACTGCTGTGGGAAGCCTGAACCTTCTGAGCCAGGCTTTTCTAACTTGGATTAAGACAAAGGGCTTGATTCCATCTCATGCCCTGCCTTTGCAGACTGCAGTGGTTCCGTGCAGATCCTGTAAAGTTCCACACAGATGGGAGCTGTTCCCAAAGAGTTAAAGTGCATGTGTTGGGAACAGCTCCCATCCCTCAGCCCAGTTCATGCTCCACTGCTCCCTGCAGAGCATGCTGCACACAGGCTCCATGTGGAGAAGCTCTGGGGGGCTGTGGTGCCCTAAATAGTCGTGTCCTACTTTGTGTACCCGGCTGCTCCACGCTGCCAGCGAGGAGGAATCACTGCCCTTGTCCTGGGSAAGGCCATACGAGCCAGGACAATGCTGCTTAACACTTCCACCAGCAGAATTTGTGGCAGAATTTTGTGTTCCTGGAGCYTGGGGTGTCCTCCTTGGGTTTGTCTAATGCTAATCTGGATGTGCAGATGTGCCAGCTGTTCTAGTGGCCCTTCCCAATATCACCATTTGTATCCTCAACCTCTCCAAGTTCCATTGATTTTCTGTTGATATTATACTTTGGAAAGATCAAGGGCAGTGACAGACAGTCCATGAATGCCTCAGTCTTCAAATTGTGGAGAGCATCAYTCTCAACAAACTGATTGTGAAGGGAGGAGTATCAGAAGGTCCAGTCCAGTGCACCTGATGTTGTGTCTCCTGAGACACTGGACAGTGGTGAATGCCCAAGTGAGAGCCCAACATAGGACAAATGTGTACTGCTAACTTGACATGCTCCCATTCCTCAGGGACCTGCAGCCCAGGACCCTCCTGGTCTTCTTAACAGGGTTTGTGTGTGGTCTTCTTGGTTTTTAAATCAACAAAGAATTCCACAGCTCAGATATTCAACTGAAGAGCTCCTTCCTCCCTGTTTCCCTCCCTCCCTTTTCCATTTTAGATTACACCTCTCACCTSCTAGTTTTTAAATGGCAAAACACAGTTCTCTTTGTCTTCCACTACATCATCTCCACYTGTTTTGCCATCTTCTCTGGCATTTCTTTCCTAACCTGGGGAAGCTGAGTTTGTTGGCTCATCCTCTCAAGGCAYTCAGTCAGCAGGGGGTGGGTTTTGCCCTTTAAGCCTCTCCCAGTTCTCCATGTCCTTGTTGAGATGAATGAGGTCTGTTAAGATCCCTGTTGAGTGAGGAAGGGATGGTTTGGGGCCCATCAGTTCCTGTGAACTTTGCCCTTTCTCAGTGGGACTCCCTGCCCTGCTGGGGAGTTCCATTTGCTCTGCTTTGCCCTSGTTTAGCTGTTCCCAGCCAGCCCTCAGTGATTGAGTGCCCCCACCCAGCCCTACGACCTCCCCCTTGCCCTCAGATTATGGATCATTTCAGGTGCTGTGAAAGCACAGGCTCAGGGCAGGCTCCCACAGGATTCCCATCTTTCCAACACCTTTCTCCTGTCTTTACTCACCCTTGAATGCTGTGAGCTGTCAGTGAGGAGCCTCCTGGAAGGGCTCACAGAAACCCAGGCAGGTGATCCACTGTATCAATGTTCTTGCTGGTCTTTTTTTCACTAATTTCAGCTGTTTTGTCCAGGAAACACAAAGCTGGGACAGAATCACTCCTTTGGAAAAAGCCAAACCAGCAAATAACAAAATCCCTGATTGTTGTTATGGCTCCTTCCAGCCTCTCCAGAGCTGGATGAGCTTTCAGAGGAGCTTGTGCTGCCAGCTGTGCCCTCTCTGGTAGCACAGACACATTTCTGTTGCCATTTGGTATTTACCCCTTTTATTGACTTGTTGGTTTGAGCTGTGTGTTTGGGTAGCTGAAAAAGGCACTCCCCAGGCCCCTGCTGGGAACAAAGCTGCAGCAAGAAAAATGGCTTTGTTTCCCTGGCATTGCCTCCTTTCTTCATTTTCCCTGTGTTCTGCTGCACCTTGGGRATCCATCAGCTCTGCAGCTCCTGGTGCTCCCTGCTCCTGCCATGCTGGACTTCCTTCACCTCCTGGGTACCTCCTTGGTTCTCACACTCCTTGGGCTCCTCCTTCTGATTCATTTTGTGTAAAATATATTCTGGTTTGTTCACCTCTTCTTACAGTTTGAGGCAATCTATTTTGTGTTCTTGGACACAGGTGAATTTTTGGAGTGTATCTCCCTGCTCCTAATCATCCTTCCTGCCCTTTATTTCAACCATGATAATTTCCTCTTTTATTTCTCCAGGACTTTTTGTGGATAGCAGATATCTGCTCATAGCCCTTGGTGTTGTTYAATTCTGCCTGCAAAGACTTAATTCATCTCCRACTCCTTTTGCCTATAACAAAATCCTCATTCTTATCTCATACTCCRTTTTTAATTAAGCCAGCCCTGATGGATTTTTTGGCTCCTGCTATTCCTGAGTGTTTTACAGCCACTGCTGCTGAACAGCTGCCACGTGGGCACTGGACACCTTGTGTTGTACAGAAGGGATGGGATGGGATGGGATGGGATGGGATGGGATGGGATGGGCATGGGATGGGATGGATGGGATGGGATGGGACGGGATGGGAAGTTGAGCCTGGAGCAGTGGGTCTGCAGGGATTCCTGTTTGAGGGGGTATCAGATGACCAGGAGGGGTCTGGACTGAGCAAGCCTTGCTGCTGTCACAGCAGTTGGCCCATTTCTCTGCAGAGAAGTTACACTGCAATATAGGAAAAAAAAAAAAAAAACCATAAAGGAAGACTTAAAAAAGTAACTAATCAACTCGTGGGTGCAATGTTTCTCTACAGGCACGAGTGTTCTTTTTGCACAATGGTGTTTCTGAGACAGTATTAATTTCTTCATGAAATTATAGGCTCTTGCAGCTCCATTTGTACAAGCACATGTTCTTACAGTGCATCCATGAAAACATTTTCCAGCAGTGGCTTTCACATCTGCACAT
The DNA here is from genome assembly GCA_002167245.1 of Sporophila hypoxantha. NCBI lineage: Eukaryota > Metazoa > Chordata > Aves > Passeriformes > Thraupidae > Sporophila > Sporophila hypoxantha. The sequence goes on along the minus strand of NDFG01000073.1, from coordinate 343,793 downwards.
AGAAAGTGGGATTCCTGTAGTTCCCAGAGCTATTTTGAAGGCAGGTTTCTCTTCCATGGAGCTTGTAAATCCAGGGCTGKTGTTTTAATATCAATCCATGGGTGGTATTTTAATGTGTGTGACTTTGTTTCAGCTTTGTGCCACAGACAAAACGCTGGAGTTTGACAGAGATTTCCGGATCAAGCACTACGCCGGGGATGTGATGTGAGTTTCCTTCTGAAATAAAGCTGCACATTTTATTTTTGTCTTCCCAGCAGCTCTAAAGTGGCACAATATTCTGATTTACTGCTGCTTCTGGTGCAAGCCAGAATAGCTGTCACACACAATTACAGAGTGCAGCACTTGCTTATCAATTAAATCTTCTGCTGGTGCCTTGCTCTACAGAGTGGGAATTTGTGCTTGGAGTGAAACAAAAGGAGAGTGAGGGGTGGGGGTGAGGGGAGAGCAGTGCTCCAGGGGAAGAAAAAGGAGAAAAAAGGCAGCAGTGTTTATGCAAGAAAGCTACACTGAGCTAATAAAGTCTGGTTTAGACATCTGTTTGGTGTGATTATATAACTCTGGCTTTAAATTCTCCAATCAGTTGGAGCAGGCTGGGAGCRCAGGGGAGAGATAACCTGCAGGAGGGATCAGGGCAGGAGGGTTGGGAAGTGTTTGCCTGGAGCCTGCAGGAACAAGTGCAGGAGGAGACAGCACTGGGAAGGGAGAGTGAGTGGAAGTGAAGGATGCACATGGTAGAAACCATTTGCTGGGAAAGCTGTTGTGTGGAATATCACTGGAATAATTTAATGGTTTAGGATTTGTGTAACTTCRCATGTCAGAAGAAAGGGAGTTACTGAAGGAAGAATTTATGATTTCTTTTACCTTGGGATGAATTTTACCTTTAATTTCCAAGAACAACCAGTGTGATCAGACTGGAGCCCATATAGCACAAGCAGGTTATCTTCTGGAGTCTTTACTGAGCAGTTCCTGACAGACATCTCTGATTTAGGGGGTTTTGGAGGAGAAAATACAAGGTGCTGTCTTAGTGGCTGAACCTTCTGAACTGCCAGTGGCTGACAAATGGGGTAAAAGAAAACTGAAATGTGGAAGGAATCACAGYTAGTTCAGGCCCAGATCTTACATGGAGCCCTAAGACTTGAGGGTGGGCAGGCCCTGGCACAGGGGCTGCTCCTGGATCCCTGGCAGTGCCCAAGGCCAGGTTGGACAGGGCTTGGAGCAGCCTGGGACAGTGGAAGGTGTCCCTGCCATGGCAGGGGTGGCACTGGATGCCATTTAAAAGGTCCTATTCCATGACTCTGTGATTTGAGGATGCCTCCATACAGGGATTTGCAGGTTGTGGGTTGATCTCAGAGTCTGTAGGTTGGGTGCWGCTTCCCAGGGTGGGATCTGGAGCTCAGGAAACATCTGCATGGGAGTCACTGAATGGGAGACTTTGGACCTTTTCTGTGAGGAGAGAGCACTGCCTGCCTTGAGACCTGGAGAAGAGATGAAACCCTGGAACAGTGACCTCCTCCAGTGGTGTCCCTGTGGGAATAGAGGAAGGAAGGAATCTYAAGTGTGTGTGTGTTTCTGTGTGTGCTGATTTCCAGGGAGCTCCCAGTCACTATTCAGAGGCTGCTCTGGAGCTCAGACTCTCTGCTGTGCGAGGGGCAGACAGATTCAAAAACAAACATGAATTTCTCTAGGATATAACYCAAACACACAACTCACTTTGGAGACAGAATCCTGYGTGTAACTCCTGAATTTGGGCCATTTGCCCTCTGCCCAGGTGCTGTGAGGTGTCTCAGCCAGCACCTGCACAGCTCCAGGAGCTCTCTGAGGCCAGGTGTGCTGTTCCTGTGCTGGAGCTCTCTGAAGCCAGGTGTGCTGTTCCAGGAGCTCTCTGAGGCCAGGTGTGCTGTTCCTGCTCCAGGAGCTCTCTGAAGCCAGGTGTGCTGCTCCTGTGCTGGAGTTCTCTGAGCTCACCAAAGGACTTTTGCTACTTTGCAATTAACTCTYGTTTTCCTTTATTTTTTAGTTACTCTGTCACTGGATTCATTGATAAAAACAAGGACACTTTATTCCAAGACTTCAAACGCCTCATGTACAACAGGTAAGAATTTTAATGAGGTGAATTTTAATCTGATTTGTCAGAATCCTTTTTTGTGGAGTGATGCTATCAGAGACTCAGGTTTTCAGTGTGTGTGAATAAACACATTGCTTTGGGATTTGATCTTTGTACATCTCCCATGACCCAGAGGCTGTTAGTTGGATTTTTCAGGTTAAAGTCCTTATTCTGTACATGCTTCTGTTCTGATGCAGCCTTTAATTGAGCAGAATTTAAAGTGGTTTTTTTTTTGAAACCAACTGATTGTGCAATCAAGATAGTGCAGAGCTTGCAWGTGCTGCCTGATTTGTCATTAACCCATTGCAGATTTACCATCACTGCTCTGTCTGTAATCAGTGCTGAAGATTCTGGGGAGCTTTGGMCAACAYCAGAAATCCTCAGCCCCACCTAAAACACCKTTTTTTGAAAGAAATGAGGAGATAGGTGTGAATCCTTTCATGTCTGCAGTGATGTGAGAAGTGCAAACCATGAGGTCACGTGTTGGGCAAGCAAAAGTTGCCTTGAGAAGAAGATTTCCAATCCTGTCAGAATGTGGGTGAAGTCCTCATGGAGCTGTTTTTCTTCATGTCCTCATTTTGTAATCWGCAGCTTTCAGGGGCTCTGCCCAGGGGACAGTGGGCACAAACCCCCTGCAGTGGTGGGCTCTGTTTGCCTGTACAGATGTTAAATTGGTCTGCAGCCCTTTGGGCTGACTGGCTGTGCTCCCCTGAGCAGTCCCACTGTTCCTGTTTTCAACACTTCCCYTTGACCAGAAACCTTGCAAAATATTTGCTGTGTGGTTTTATCAAATGTAGCCTGTTTTCTGTGAAGTCTCTGGAAAATCCTGTTCCCAAACACCATTTCCAGCACATTAAAGCCTGGGACAGATTGGCCATTAGATTGCTGTAAATGTGCTCAATTTCTATTTGTTCCTGAACTCTTGCTATCCATCAGGGCCAGTTTACCTCACCCTGAACCCTTCAGAAATGCAGGCTAAAGTGTATAAATTACTTTATATATCAAGAGAGGTGCAGAAATGCAGCTTGAACACAGGTGACAGGTTCTAAGGGAGGGTGGTGTGGGTCTCCCTCTCCTTTGTGTTGATTCAATTCTTTCTGTTGTGTCAGTGAGGCAGCCCCTGCCTTTGATGGATCACTCTGTGGGATTTTCACTATTCCTGCACATCCTGATCTGAAGGGAGAATGTGCTTGTTGTTTTTCCAGAATGTTCAGTTGTAAGCTTGAACTTGCTCTTAAGAGCATGAAATGTTTTGCCCAGGGATCTCACCCTGGCTTGGGTGATGCCCTGTGAGCTGGAAGCAGCAGTGGGTCTGGSTAAAACCAACTGTTGGATTGTCAGTGCCGTGGAATTAAAGAGGTTCTCTTGTAGCTCCAACCCTGTGTTGAAGATGATGTGGCCTGAAGGAAAACTGAGCATCACTGAGGTCACCAAGAGACCTCTGACAGCAGCTACTCTGTTCAAGAACTCCATGATTGCCCTGGTGGACAACCTGACACTGAAGGTAAAGATTCCTGTTTCAAAATTGACTCTGGCTTCTGAMGAGAAGAGTGTGGCTTCTCCTTGGAGAGATTCCCACCTTCCCCTCACTGCCATCCATCAGGAGCTAAGCTGATTAAAGGCAGAGCAGCCTTGTCTGTGCCAAACAGGCTTTGGCTGGGCAGGTCTGGAGGGAGGGTCACCTCCATCCCCCATGAAGAAGGTGGATTTTTGGTTCCTCCATGACCAGTGCATCTTTCACTTGTAGGAAAGCCAGTCTGCCTTAGGGTTGTGGTTGTGCTTCCAAGTCAAATTCAAAATTCACTGGGAGGTTCCTGTGTGAGTGTCAGTGTAGTCCTTTCCCTTTCTTTACCTGTCCTAAACTTTCATTGTTATAATAATACTAATACTAATACTACTACTACTAATAATAATAATAATAATAATGTTTAGCAAAGCTCTTTGGGCAGAGGGCCCAGAGGATGCTGTRCATGGTGCAGAGATTCTCTCTGGCTTCCCATGCCAGTGGGAATGCAATACAGACCTGTGTGAGTTCCTTCTTTCCTCCTCTTTGCCATGCCAGAGGTGAGGAGGGAAAGCTTTTATTTCAGCCCATATTTCAGTTTGATGGRAGAAGGCTTTGCTTGGGCAAGCACCACACTGAGTGATGGAAGGTGGGGAKGGGGATGCTCAGGAGGGGCTGTTGGAGCAGCCCTTGGAGCTGAGATCCCTGAGCAGTACTGGGGTATTGCTGGAGCTGGATGGCCTTGCTGGGCTCCTGGCCCTGGGGTACAGCCCACAGGAGATGGACAGACAGCCCAGGGTGCTGGGGTGTGTCCACATTCAGGATAATTAAGCAATGAGTGCTCTGAGTGACTTGGGGGCTGTGGGAGCAAAGGAGATGGGTCAGAGCTCAGCACCCAGTGCTGGCTGAGCACAGGCAGAGAGAGCTGCCCTCACTTCTTGTGTGCAGGGTTAGGCCATGAAATCACACCTGATTTATGGGATCTCCCCAGAGGGTGCTGGGCACTGCCCAGGCTCCCCAGGGAATGGTCCCAGCCCAGGAGCAGCTGGACAATGCTCCCAGGGGTGGGATTGTGCAGAGCCAGGAGTTTGACTGGGTGATCTCTGGGGGTCCTCCCAACAAAGGATATTCTGTGATRCCATGARTCTGTATTTTGTGTTCCTGTAGTGGAGTGGGTTCAATATGAGCTCTGCAGGAGGATCTGGGACCCACCAAAGCTGCCTGGAGGTGCCAGCTGGGCTCCAGTGGGGAGTGGAGCCCTGTGGCTCCCCCCAGAATGTTRTGCCTCTGGGCTCCTGAGAAGATGCCCCTGTGAGCCCAGCCCAAGGCCAGGCCTTGCTYAAATAGGCACCAGCAGTCAAAATTGAGAGTGCCTGTGGAGGCAGAGAGGAGCTTTCCTGGGTGGCAAATCATGAACTGCCAGGGCTGGAAGGTGGCTGTGACCCTGCTGGGCATGGGGACAGACTTTACTCTGTTTTCTAAGGAGTCAAAACTGATCTGATCTTCCAAATAATCTGCTGGCTGGCCCTGCCCTGAATCTGGTACAGGTGTCAGGAGCTGCCAGGAGCTCAGGGAGAYGAGCACTTGTGGAAGGAAAATTTCTCCTTGGTGCTGTTATTGCTGGTCTGGTCCTACAGAGTGGCCATGGACACTTGTGCCCAGTGTGGGGAGGCTGAGGCAGCCCAGGAGGGGCTCAGGACAGCAGCAATCCCTGGGGGTGTTGAGGGGAAGGCTGTGATCAGGGCACAGCAGGGAGCTGGGAGCAGGCAAGTTCAGCAGGCATCCATGGAAAAACTTCCTTTCTTTGTTTATTGGAAAAATTATTCCAGGCCACCTGGTAGGTGTAAAAATAGAATAGTTCAGAGAATGCTGTGCACTGTGGTGGTTTGAACAATCCCTGCAGCTCCCAGCAGGGCATGGAGAGTTTAAATCCCACCTTATCCATCTTGAATCAGTGGGTGCCAGCATTGCTCACTGAAGGCTGCCTGGCTTGGGTGGAATTAATTTACTTCAATCCATTTATCATCAGTATCTCCATCATAATTACCAGCCTTTCCAGGGGCAGGCACYAGCAGGAGCTGTTTCCAAGTCAAATTCACTGGGAGGTTCCTGTGTGAGTCTCAGTGTAGTCTTTTCCCTTTCTTTACCTGTCCTAAACTTTCATTGAGAAACTTGCATTGAAGCTTTTGATGTTTTTGTGATTTTCTGTTGAATATCAATGGAGAAAAGAAGATTTCATTAGCATTGAGATAGCAGTGCTGATAAGCATAATTTAAACTCATTGTGCTCCAAGACCAGATTTCTTGGAGTCACAGAATTGTTCAGGCTGGAAAAGCCCCCTGAGACTGAGTCCAGCTTATCCCCAGCACGGCCYAGGCCACCACTGACCCCTCAAGTGCCACATCCACACCTTTTCTGAACACTTGCAGGYATGGGGACTCCACCACTGCCCTGGGCAGCCTCTTCCAGGGCTTGACAACCCTTTCCATGAAGAAATTTTCCCAATATCCAAACTGAACCTCCCCTGGCCCAGCCTGAGGCCGTTCCCTCTCCTCCTGTCCCTGTCCCCTGGCAGCAGAGCCCGACCCCCTGGCTGTCCCCTCCTGTCAGGGAGTTGTGTTGGTGAGACCCATCCTGCAGCCAGGCTGGTGTCACTTTAAAGGGTCGAAATTTTGGGGAGGTTCCTTAGACAAAACCCCTGAACGCAACCTTTGTGTACTTCAAGCAGTAAATCATTGTGCAGAGAGCTTCTGTCTGGCTGCTCTGCCCTGAGCATCTCTGTGAGGTGACTTTTGGGACAGTTAATGACATGCACATGTCATTAGCAAGCCAATAATTGGGTATTCAGGCCATGCCAGCAAGATGCTGGTGATGCACAAAGAGCTGGATGCTCTGCCTCAGTCTCTGCCAGTCTGGACACTTGGCTCTTCCTCTGCTGGGCTGGAAGCTCTGCTGGTGAAGGCASTCTCTGTTTTGGGTACCCCATCCCTGCAGTTCCAGGTGCTCTCTTCCTTTCCTGGGGCTGTTACTCATTTTTCCTGTGCTGAATTTGGCACTGAAGCTGCACTAGTGGAGAATCAACAGTGACACTCTGTGTGTTTTAATTGTGGCTTGGACCCTGCAGGACTTTTTTGGGAAGCCTGTGGTCACAGCTGATGGAAACAGCTCTGAACACAGGGTTGCACAAACTGCTGAGCTCTAGGGATGTCAGAGGAATACAATTCCTTAGGGGAAGTAACACCAGCTCATGTTTTTCTCAGCTGTTTCTCAAAAAACCAAGTTGAAGACAGGCTTGAGTTTTGTGCAGCTTGAGCTGATGGTTTATTGACATTTCCTGGTGTGCCCAGTGCATTCAGTGCTCCTTGCTCACCTGGGCTGCTCTGCCTCTGTGCTTCTCTGAAAACTCCTTTACACCACGTTTGTATGCTCAGTTTCTGTAGTCCTCAACAGGGTGGCAGCCCAAGAGCTTCTCTTTATTGATATTCATGTTTGGCCTCCCTGGAAAGCTGCAGGGCTTTTGGCTGTAGCAAGAGTATCTTTAAACTCTCCTTTGGGGGAATAGTCTCCAAAAGTGCCAATCTGAATAACAATAATCTTGAAATTTTAGAATTGTTATGTCTGGAAAAGACATTTAATTAAGATCYTTGAGTTCAACCATCAGCTCAGCACCACCAGAGTATCAAAGTCTCCAGTAGCTGCAGCATTAAAGTTATTTAAGTTCTCTGCTATTTAAAATAACAACCTTTAAAATTCTCTTTTGTTGCTATTCGGGTTTAAACCTGACTTTTGGTYGTGAAGCAGAGCTCTGCAGTTTCTGAGAGGAGGGGCAGGTGTTGAGGTCCCTGGGATGTCTCAGGAGCTTCCCTAGGGTCAGTGCCATGGCACCGGTGTTGTTGACAGGGCAGGGGCTGTTCTCAAAGCTGGTTTGAATTTCAGCTTCTGCAAACACAAGTCCATATGGAAACACTGAAAATGTGGCTGGAAATGCCACACCTCCAATCCTGGGGGCAGTTTTGGGGCTCCCAAGACCAAGAAGGACACTGAGGGGCTGGGGGTGTCCAGGGCAGGGAACGAGCTGGAAGGGTCTGGAGCCCCAGTAGGGTCTGAGGGAGCTGGGAGGGGGCTTAGCCTGGAGCAAAGGAAGGAGGGAGCTGGCAGGGGCTCAGCCTGGAGCAAAGGAAGGAGGGAGCTGGGAAGGGCTCAGCCTGGAGCAAAGGAAGGAGGGAGCTGGGAAGGGGCTCAGCCTGGAGCAAAGGAAGGAGGGAGCTGGGAAGGGGCTCAGCCTGGAGCAAAGGAGGCTCAGGGGCCCTTGTGGCTCTGCACAGCTCCTGCCAGGAGGGSACAGCCGGGGGGGTCGGGCTGTGCTCCAGGAACAGGGACAGGAGCAGAGGGAACYGCCTCAGGCTGGGCCAGGGGAGGTGTAGGATGGATACTGGGAAAATTTATTAGTGGAGAAGGTGCTCAGGCAATGGCACAGCTGCCCAGGGAAGTGATGGACTCCCCATCCCTGAGGGATTTAAAAGCCAGGTGGATGTGGCACTTGGGGACAGGGGGCAGTGGTGGCCTTGGCAGTGCTGGGATCAGCTGGATTTGATGATCTCAGAGGGCTTTTCCAGCCTGAACAATTTTGTGACTCCATCAAATCTGGTTTTGGAGCACGCTGAGTTTAAATTATGCTTATCCACACTGCTATCTCAATGCTGCTGAAATCCTCCAGATTTCCAGAKTCTTTTAGGCAAAAACTTCCTAGGTAGGAAAAAGTACTTTGTTTTTTTCCAAAACCAAACCACTCAAAACAAAAACTGGCTTTCCCAGTTGCTGTGTGCCATTTCTCAAGAACATGTTTTACTGCCCAAGCCCTTTTCTGTGTGGTGGATTATTTTGGGTGGCTGTGTTGTAAATCCTGACACAGGAAGCCCTGTGGCTGCCCCAGCTGTGACTGACAATCTTCTCTGAGGACTCTCTGGACATGCATCTCTTCCTTGTTTCTTTTTTACCTCCTCCTCCTCCTCTGTAKCTCCTTTTGTGTGACTCTTCCTTCCATCTCTCCCCTCTCCTATCCAGGCTGACAGGCTTCACCTCTGCTAAGTGATAATGTCATCATTGTGACTGATTGGACACATCCAGCACAAATTTGTCTGTCCTGTCCCATCCCCTCTCTCATGTAAGGAGCTATYAAGTACAGAAAAGAAACCCCTCAAGAAAGAGTTAGTTTAGGGTGCAATGGCTTAAAACTGGTTTGGTTTCTTTTTAACACTTAAAAATCTAAAAGTCACTCAGCTTGATGGAAAAAAATAAAATCAGCTGCAATTAGACATCTAAAGAGRTTTCAAAGCTGGGGCCTTTGTGTCTCTGCATTTCAGTTCTTCCCTTTACAAACTGCAGCTCTCTGACAGCAAGAATGGGAGCTGCATAATTATCCCCCTGAAGAGCTGGGGCTTGGGGATTTGGAAGCATGGAATAATCYACTTTAGAATTTACTCCAGGAGCTGTCGTTTCTGAGAGGCTTTAATTACACTGTAATTGCACTGATGGATGATCTCCTGTCTGTGCAGGCACTTCCCATTCCTGCTTTCCAAAGGATTTCAGCCTTTTTATATCAAATGCAGCACAGTCACTGCCCTTTGTGCTGGACCTGAAGTCACAGATTTGAGGGGTTTTGAGGGGTTTTGCATCTGAGAGTGGCAGAGCAGCCCAGCCTGTGCTGGGGGATTCTGTGGCATCATGAGGAACAGCTGAGACCTGGCTGCTGCTGTGTCAGCAGTGAACAAGTGACACCTCTGGAACTCCTGCTCCTGATGACATGTCCAGAGAAGCTGTGGCTGCTCCATCCCTGCAAGTGTCCAGGGCCAGGTTGGAGCCACCTGGGATTGTGGGAGGTGTTCCTGCCCATGGCAGGGGTGGCTCTGGGTGATCTTCACAGTCCCCTCCAACCCAAACCATTCCATGGTGCTTTAATTTGGATGCTCTSTTCCCAAGGCATTGCAGTTCTGTGGATATTTGTGATATCAACCCCCTCCAGGGATTTAGAGGATTTATATTCATCCTGCCACCAGATGCAGCACAGGGCAGGTCTCACCCCATCTCTGGTTGGAAAAGGGCTTTATCCTACATGGAAATGCAGTGGCTTGTGGCAGCTTTCAGGATAGGAGGCTCTGCTTTCCAAGGCCTGCCTTTCTTGGCCCATTCAGGGCTCACACTCATCCCTGGGCTGTCCAGGGGCTGCAAAGCTTCAGGTTGTGTCAGGACTAGCCAGGACAGCCATGGATGATCCTGTTCCCTCAGCATTACTGAAGGGAAATGACAATTTGAGGCCTTRCATATTATCCTGAGTTTGGGTAAGTGACCTCAAATCATAGAAATAWGGCTGAATAGACAAATCATAGAAAATAGGGCTGGGAGGGACCTTGGGAGTGCACCAAATTCACCTCCTGTTTGAGGACACCTCTGCCTGTATCTTCCTTTTGCAGGCTGTTCTCCCCACTGATGGATGTTCCCTCCTTCCCACAGGCATTCTGTTCCCACTCCTTGTTTTCCTGAAGCTGAATTTGAATTTTTATACTGTGCTTAAAACCATGACTTCTTTGTCCTAAAGCTGAATGTTTGCATTTCCTCATGTCTATCCTTTAAATACACAAAATCTCCCACCAGGGGTGTTCTGTGCCTCCTTGGTCCTTCTAGGCTAAACCCACAATTCCTCTGAGTCACATTTGTTGGATTTTTGATTTTTCTTGTTCTTTCTTGCCCTGACTCACATTGCCACTTGAACTGCAGTGCACTGGCTGCATGAGATGCTCAGAGAACTAGAAATGTGTTGGGGTTMTTTTGCAATTTTCCTGTTCCTGTGTCCTTTCCTAGAAAAACATGGAAACATGGATTTGTSTCACATCAGCTGGAGCTTCTGGATCTCTTTAGCACCAGGCTCAAATCAATTTTTCATTCTTTATTAACCAACTCTTTCTGCTAAATGTGGAACTTTGCATTTGTTCTCACTAAATTAATCCCTTTTTTTTCCCAGACCATTCCCCTCCCCTTTGTTACCACTGTGGGTTCTTGAGGCCATTCAGGAGTGCTGGAACAGTGCAGGCTCCTCTGGAGAATTCCTGGGCTTTCCCTTTTGGGATCCCTCAGGTTCCTCAGGGCAGTGTTAGAGGTGGTTTCACAGCCATTTTCTTCATCTGGTCCAGATTGCTGAAAGGTCGTGGCTGGTTATCAGCTGTGGTTATCAAAGGTCACATTTTGTCACGTTCAGATGTCACCCAGGCTGTTTTTCTCCCTTTATCCCCATGTCAGAGCTGCCTRTGGAATTCTGCAGTTTTTGTGCATCTGGGATGTTCTCTGACAGTCTCTGGCCATACTGGGCCCTACTGGGATCCTCTTGGAGTTCTCTCTGAGGCTGAGGCTGGSTGGGCTCTGCCAGCCTGCAGGTTGTGCCACTGCTTTTGCAAGGGCCACTTTAAAAGTTTTATCTGTTAATGTTAGAAGAGTACAATTTCTAAAGCCATGGTGGTCTTTAGATGATGTTGTGCCAGGGCAGGTCAGGTTGGATCTCAGGGAAAGGTTCTGCCCCCAGAGGTGCTGGCACTGCCCAGGCTCCCCAGGGAATGCCAGAGCTCCAGGAGTGTTTGCCCAGRGCTGCCAGGGGTGCCCAGGGTGGGATTGTTGGGGTGTCTGMGCAGGAGTTGGAGTGGATGATCCTTGAGGTCTAACTCAGAATGTTTGGTGGTTCTCTGTTTGTGGTTCTCTGATTATTAATTGCTTTTCCACACACCAACAAATTTAGGAGTGGGATAGCAAAGGCCAGCCATGAAGAGAAAGAAATGAATGAACTCCAAAAGCCAGTGGGATGAAAGTACATAAGTTTAAAGGCTTTGTAMCCYCCCCTCAAGGCTGGTGCTGGTTACAGATCATATTTGCCTAAACAAAAATTACCCTTAATCTCATAAAAATGAAAGCAAATGTCAGAATGCTCCAACAGAGCTGTGTGTGGCTGACCTCAGGGTGCAGGAGGGCTGGCAGGGAAGAGAAAGGAGTTGACCCTGTGGGACTCATCCAGGGTCAGCCCCAGCAGCACAGGGCAGGACTTCTGCAGGGTGGAGTAAAGCCACCAGTCCCCATCCCACCTTCCCTGCCCCCTGCAAGTCCCAGATGGTGCAGAAAGGGGAYCTCACGTGCTGGTGGCCTGTGTTTGTGCTGAGGAAGGGCTGGGCTGGGGGCAGCTGGGTTTGGGGCTCCATCATTTCCATCGTCCAGCTGTGTTGGAGCTGGGGGTGTTTGACTTGGCTCAGCACAGATAATGATGGAGTGACCAGGCTGCTTTTGGAGCATGCAAAGCCATATCCAACAGGACAGTGAATTAATTCCATGGGTTTGATATCTTTTCTGAGGACTGATGTTGTTATCCTCACAGTAGGAGGAGGGGGATGTGGTGCTGGGCAGGTGCACAGGTGTGACCGGGTTCACAGGGGTCTTAGGACGAGGGAAGAGATGAGAATGTTGTCTCCATCTTTCAGAAAGCTTAATTTATTATTTTATTATATATATGATATTAAAACTATACTAAAAAAATATAAGAAAAGATTTCATCAAAAAGCTAGCTAAGAATAGAGAAAGAATAGAATAATAACAAAAGCTTGTGTCTCAGACAGAAAGTGTGAGCCAACTGGCTGTGATTGGCCATTAATTAGAAACAACCACATGAGTCCAATCATAGATCTACTTGTTGCATTCCACAGCAGCAGATAATCATTGTTTACATTTTGTTCCTGAGGCCTCTCAGCTTCTCAGGAGAAAAAATCCTAAAGAAAGGATTTTTCAGAAAACATGTCTGTGACACACAGCAAAGGCCAGTGGAGCTCCAGTGGGGAACATGTGGCTCCTGTAAGGGTGTGAAGGAGGAGAACATTGAATCACAGAATTAGCCAGGGTGGAAAAGACCTTTGAAACCATTGAGTCCTTCCTATGACCTAACACCACCTTGTRGCAGACATCTTTTATGGAAAATCCTTTCTTTAGGATTTTTCCTCCTGAGAAGCTGAGAGGCCTCAGGAACAAAATGTAAACAATGGTTATCTGCTGCTGTGGAATGCAACAGGGGCATCTGTGATTGGCCCATCTTGGATGTTTGTAATTAATGGCCAGTCACAGCCCAGCTGGCTTGGACAGAGAGCCGAACCACAAACTTTTGTTATCATTCTTTGCTATTCTATTCTTAGCTAGCCTTCTGATGAAATCCTTTATTCTATTCTTTTAGTATAGTTTTAATGTAATATATATCATAAAATAATAAATCAAGCCTTCTGAAACATGAAGTCAGATCCTCGTCTCTTCCCTCATCCTCAGACCCCTGTGACCACTGTCACACCACCTTGTCACCCAGACCATGGCACTGAGTGCCACACCCAGGCTTTCCTTAAACACTGCTATTGTCACTTCTGTTTTAACCTGATTGTGCTGAGCAGGTTAAAYCAGCAGTGGTGGGCTGAGCTCCCAGCTGCTGCAGGAAGGGTTGTGTCTCACACAGGGTGTTCTGCCAGGGTGACACTGCTGTCCTCTGTCCCCAGGAGCCRTACTACGTGCGCTGCATCAAGCCCAACGACAAGAAGTCCCCTCAGCTGTTTGACGAGGAGCGCTGCCGGCACCAGGTGGAGTACCTGGGGCTGCTGGAGAACGTGCGCGTGCGCCGCGCCGGCTTCGCCTACCGCCAGAGCTACGAGAAGTTCCTGCACAGGTGAGACAGAGCCTGCCTTGCAGAAAACAGAGAGACCCTGACCTAGGGAGGGATTGCAGCTGACTCCATTGGTTCAGACCTAGGGAGGGATTGGCAGCTGACTCCATTGGTTTTCAGAACCTAGGGAGATTTGGCAGCTGACTCCATTGGTTTCAGACTAGGGAAGGATTGGCAGCTTGACTCCATTGGTCAGACCTAGGGAGGATTGCAGGCTGACCTCCATTGGTTCAGACCTATGGGAGGGATTGGCAGCTGACTCCCTGGTTCAGAAAGCTGAACAATTACTTTATTTAAAACTGTATTATTATTGAAACAGGGATGAGCCCTGTGGCAGGGAGAAATGATGAGGAGGACTAGAAATGATGAGGAGGACTCCATCTTGTCAGAAGGCTAATTAATTACTTTACATTATACATATATTCTATACTTTATTACATTACATCTAAACTGAATCTGCCAGGCACTCAACTCTGTGCCACTGCCACAGAATCTCGTGGCTGTCAGTGACAGTCCTACGACCAACACAACACACACACACACACCTGGCCCTGACAGGCCAAGGAAACAAAACACCATCCCTGTGGCAGTAAACAATCTCCATATTGCATTCTACTGTGGCACAACACAGGCACAGCAATGAGATAAGAATTGTTTTTCCTTTCTCGAGCGTTCAGGAATGTTGAAAACCCAGAAATATTCGTTGGGAAGAATTGTGCCTTGCTTTTTCCTGTGAAGAGAATGTGGGAACATATTATATTACATTTATTACTATAGTAATATAAGAGATACTATACTATTACTTATACTATACTTATACTGTACTATACTATACTATACTATATAAAGATACATTCTAAAGAAAACTCGTGAGTGTCTCCCAACAGTCAGGACACAGCTTTTCCCAATTGGCAAGGAAACAAAAACAATCCTCAGAGAATCCAGCTGACAAATCCTTCAGGTAAACAGTCTCCATAACACATTCCAGTGTTCAAAAACAACAGGAGCAGCAAGTAGAGATAAGAATTGTTTTTTTCTCTCTGTGCTTCTCCAGGAAAAATCCTGTGAGAAGAAATCATCTCTCTCTCTCTGTTATAGGAATGTGAATGCCACAGGCTGTCAGGCACTGCCCAGCTCCTGGTGCTGTGTTGGTTTAAATCAGCATCCTGGATTTAGGCTGAAACAGATCCCACAGGAGTGTGATTGCCCTGGGTGCCCAAGGTTGCCACTCTGTTTCTGCTGTGCCAACGTGGCTGCTCTGGTTCTGCTGTGCTGAGGTGCTTGTGCTGCTCAGGCTCAACTCGTGAAACTCACTGGCTGTGTTAACTGCAGTGGGAATGTGTAATGAGGAGCTTCCCCGAGTATTGCCCTAAAACCTGAGCTAATTAAGTGGTGTTTTCTCTCTGAATTGGCTAATTGTTGCAGCAAGAGTGCTGTGTCTGGGGGCACTTGGTAGGTGCCATGGTGACATTAGGTGGAAAAACCCCTGGATTTTAAAATGGAAAGTCTGAAAAAGGGGATGGTATCATGACCCCATTAAATGTGGTTTTGATTCTTCTTGCCCTCTTAATTCCTACCAGACATAGTGATAAATGACATGTTTAGATTGAAATTTGTCTTAAGGCTCCACTAAATTAATGTGGGCCCTGAGTTCAACCTGCTCTGATGGAACAGTGAATGGAATTTTTGTTCTGTTATTGAATCAGGTGAGAAAAGGGCTGTGAGAATAGAAAAAAAATTAAACTATCAAGCAGATGGGATGTTATGAGTTAGAAACAAAGTGCTGGTGAAAGATCTTTTGCTGTTCACAGTGGAGATTTGCCTGATATATCATAATACCCAACATGGAATGAAAAGCTCTGGCTTTCTAAATCCAGTCTGCAGCCTGGAGTACAGTTTCCTCAACCATTCTGCATTGGATAGGGTGTACTTTCACCTCACATGTGGAATTCATTACAATTTACTCTTAAGATTTGTGTTATTTGCTATTAATATAAACAGCTGCTTTGTTTTTTAATCAATGTTGTTTATGAGCTCCTGTGAGCTCCAGCCCTGCAGTGTTTGAAGCCAGGAAACCAAACCAGCACATGGCAAACTGCTTCAGCTTTTGGGCTGCGGAACAGGAGTCCTGCCAGCCCTGGAATGGGATTTTATATCCAGAGTGAGAGATCAGACACTGTGTGTCTGTGTGGTGCTGGTCCAAGCCTTGGTCTGCAATGGTTTTTCTAAATTAAAAAAGAGAAAAATAAAACTAGAAAAATACCTTCTCTTTTTAGGAGAAGAGTTTGTTGATATTTAGCCCTAAATCCTGTAAGGTAGGTGATATCTTCCTCTCTCTCAGAAGGGAATGAAGTGAAGCACAGTTTAAGACCATTATTAAATGTTCTTCTCAAGCTTCCCTTGGATAAAGAAAACCTTTCCTTTGAGCTCTGTGCAAGCCAGACTGCCCTTTCCAATTTGATGAGTATTTTCTGTTGGACCAGGACAGGCTGTCCTTCTGTGATCATGGCATCATCCAGTTGGGTGACACACATGGCACTAACACAGATGGGGTGCATTCTCTTGGTTTTAATCTTTATAAATTACCATTAAAAAAAAAGCTGATGTGGGTTTCAGGAAGGGGTTTGTGAGTGTAATCCAACCCTTTCCACACAGAGGCATCCATATGCCTATTCCAGGCCATGTCAAACATAGCTTGGAATCAAACACTGTGAACAGCAGCTGGGAAGGGACAGTGAGGCCCAGCTGCAGCTGCACACCAAATATTGTTCCTTAAAGCTTCACCATGTAGTGCTTCCAGAAATCTTGGTTCTTAGGAGAGCTGGACTGGGAAATGTTAATCCAGGAGCAGGCTCATCCCTGTTGGGTTTTCCAAGGGATGTACAGAGGGGAAGGAGAAACAAAGGTGTTTGGGAGGGGTGTTCCATGTCTGAGTGACCTTTGGAAGCTGTGTGGAGATCTGCAGGCACGAGAGGGGCAGGGCTGTGGTGTCAGGGAGCAGATTTATTCCAGAGCCCTGCCTGGCTATATTAGCACCAGGCCAGGACTGTGAGTGGCTGTGGCCATCCAGGCCGTTGCCTGTGCTGCAGGGAAGTAGTTGGTGGCATTGTGTGACACTCATGGGGACAGTGGGAACAGAGGGACAGCTGGTGTTGTCCACCCTGCTGTGCCGTGCGGGAGGGGGGCATCAGCACTGGGGTTTCTTTAATCCTGTGGAAGGAGCAGGAGGGTTTTGGTTGTTGGCATCCCCTTCTCCTCCTAGCTCCTTGATGGGGCTGGGCTGGCTAAATAGCCTGGGTCTGAACCTGATCCACAGCCTGGGTCTGATCCTGATCCAGAGCCTGTGTCCCGACCTGATCCATAGCCTAGAAATCCAAACCTGATCCCAGCCTGTTTCCCAGCCTTGTTCCCAGCTCGGGGAGGTTGCATTGCCAGTGCTTTGCTCTTTTATTTTTTTTTTCCTAACAGAACTGTCTCAGGGTGGGAGATGTTTCCCAGTGAGTGAATTGTTTCAGAAACATTTTCCTGATGAGAGCAGGGCAGAGAATCCAGTGTGTGCACTGATGTCTGCGTGTGTGAGAGCAGCAATGCTTTTGCCAGCACGTGCTAAATCTTCTCCTGGGAGTCTGAAGGGGAGGTTTTTAATGCTGTTTATTTATCAGTGAGATCCCTGTAACCCCCGGGGATGGTGTTCCCTGCTTAAGCACAGTGTGCACCTCCATTCCCCCCTTCCAAAGGCTAATTCATGAATGAATGGGCGCTGGGATGTGTTTCCATTCAGGCTCTTTGAGGCCGTGCCGCTCACAGGAAAAGGGGGATTGTGGGGCCATTTAAGTGTAACTGAGAGCGTCTGAAGCTTTGAGATTGATGCCTGCCTTGGCCGGGGGCTTTGAAGTGCGAAGTGGCTGAGCTCGCTTAGTTCCTGTTTTATTTAGAACACGMCTGCGAGTTCCATTCCAGGGAAAATGTCTATTCCAGCTCTTATTATGTCCATAAATCTTATGCAGAAAATTCACTTTTGCTTTTTGCAAGCGCCTGTTCCCCTAATCAGCATTTCCTGGGCTGGTAAATCTTACWGAGCTTGGGCTGATCTCGATGCTTCAGGTTTGATTTGTAGATGTCTCAGTTCCAGTCTGCATTTCTCTGTACTGGAAAATGCAGTTTGAGTAGTGAGGATGGGAGGAATGGCTAACCCACAGTTACAGGCAGTGTTTGCACAGAATGGGGCAGCCAAAGCTCTGTGGTGGGGGGAWGTTACACAGTTTGGTAGAAATTACTCCCAAAGGGATGCATGAGAAAAAATTATTTGCAGATTTTTTAAATTCAGGTTTTCTGACAAAGCAGTTGGTTGCAGGTGGCTTCTCATGCAGAAGGTGAACAAAACAAAGCTTTCCTTCCAAAAAAAACCAAAACAAACAAATAAAAATTAAAATTGGATACTGAAGGTGTGAAAAATGGGACAAATCTGCAGGAGGCCAATGCTGAGTTTGTTCCCTTGCATCAGTTCAGTGCTGATGAATTGAGCTCCTCCCAATATTATTTTGCAGCATCTCACAAAATCATGCCTCTTCTTTAGTAATTTTCCTTGTATTTTAAGGTTCATGATTCAAGAAATCCTCTGTAGGAAACCCTGACAGTTGTTTCTGGAAGTTTTACTCAAAAACAGAACACCATAGTACTGAGAAGCTTTCCATGTTGCCATGAATCAATGCCACACCAAATGCAGATTGCCATAAATAGAACTTGGATTTTTTCTTTAAACCCTGTTTTAAAACTCTAGGTAATGCAGAGTATGGATGTTTYCTTTCTTTTAAAAAGATGTTCAYATCAGATGTATCTTAGGCTTTGAGAACTGTGCTTGTTTTTAGCATGGTTTGTGTGTGAGTGCTGTGTCTTGGACCACCAGAGTTGGAACCCATGGTTTTTGCAAGATGGCTTGCTTAATTGGAGCAGAACTGGAATAAATCTGTGCAAGGATTTCTTCAGACTCTCCCATCTATATTCAGTTTTATTACAATTTAACTGATAATTTTTTCTAAAACCAGTTGAAGTTTGCCCTTCTCTAGCACCTTGCTGGGAAACTGTCTTGGTTTGGAAAGACAGGAGTCTGCTGAGGAAGGCAGGAGCCTCCCCTGAGATGGAGAATGTAAACCCTCCCCACCCCTCCAAATTGCTATAAATTTTAAATTAAGGGGCTCTCAGGCAAAAATATGGGAGCAGGAAATAACAGTTCTTTAATAAGGAAGGAAAAAAAATATAAAAGGGTAAAATAAACAATGCAGTACACTAGAACAACACTGACAGAGTCAGAACCCAACCTGACACCCTGTGGGTCAGGGTGTTGGTGGCAGTCCCATTGGAATTGTGGCTGCAGCCCTCCTGCAGTGTCAGGGGTGGTTCTGCTGGAGCAGGGATCCTGTAGGGAAGGATGTATTCTTCCTCCAAAGATCCAGTGGAGGAAGAGGCAGCTGCTGTTCCTCTGGGGAATCCCGTGGAGAAAGCCGTGCTGGTGTCTCAAAACCTCTGGATTATATCTGGGGAGGAATGCTTGGCTCCTCCCTCTGGGCTCACATCTCCCAATGGGATGTTATAGTTCTTATCAGTCATGCAGTGACATTCAGTAGTCTGTTATCAGCAGATGTCCCCTCCCGGGAGGTGTGAATGTGGTCACTCAAAGAGAGAGATAAGGCAAACTGCCCACTTGACAAAGATAATCTGCCACACAGATGGTAATGGAAAACATCTTGCARTGCAATCTGGAACACAAGCTCACATTTGTAAATGGTACCTTTCCATTCCAGGTACAAGATGATCTCTGAATTCACTTGGCCCAACCACGATCTGCCCTCAGACAAGGAGGCAGTGAGGAAGCTCATCGAGTGCCACGGCTTCCAGCACGACGTGGCCTACGGCAAGACCAAGCTCTTCATCCGCACGCCGCGCACGCTCTTCACCCTGGAGGAGCTGCARGCCAAGATGCTCGTCAGGATCGTCCTCTTCCTGCAGAAGGTAAAGTTCCACTGCCTCAGAAACTCAGCTCAAGCTCCTTGAACCACCCTTGCTCTCCTTTCTGCCTCTGTTGCTGCACAAATTCCAGACTTTGGTTGCTGCTGGATATTTTTAGGGCTCATTCCATGGTGCTCTCTGGAGCCTTGGTGTGGRGGGAGCTGTAGCACCTWAAYGGTTGTTCATTGGCASTGTCATATTTTCTGAAAAATCCTTTCTCAGAATCTCTGCTGGTCAGAGGGACTCTGAGATACGTACAAGTCTCTATTCCCAGCCTGGCAGCCAAAGAAGGAGTCAGGATTCTTCTGTTCTTGTTCTCAAAGTTGTTTATTGTTTCTTATCTAGAACATTCTTCCTCCAACCTGCTGAGGTCTGTCTGGAAACCCAACCAGTTTGACCAGGATGATCAAGTTTAGGGTTGGTCTCTTGGTATTTGTTGTGCTGAATGGTTTGTCTTTAGTAGGGAARTCTGCACCTTTGGTGTGCAGTGAGTTCTTGTGGAAAGGCCAAGCTCAGGCTGTGGAGGATGCAGGCCCTGCCTTTCTCTGAGCTTTGTGGTTCAGAGTTTTGTTCCCTGTTCTGAGCATGTGCTGCTGCTGAGCTTCCTTGGATTCTCAACATCTTCTCCTACCTTCCTTCCCTGGAAAGGGGAGCACTTTTCTGTGACAGTGGTCACAAGGGTTCTTGATTGAGGGAAGAGACGAGAARGTTGACTCTATGATCAGAAGGCTTGATTTATTATTTTATGATARATACATATACTATAACTATACTAAAAAGAAAAAGAAGGAGAGATTTCCAGAAGCTGCTAAGCTAAGAAAGAAAAGTAAAGAATGATAACAAACGCTGCTGTCTCGGACTGTGTCCGAGAGAGCTCCGTTCTGGATTGACCATTAATTCTAAACATCTAAGCTGGGCCAATCTAGATGGACCTGTTGCATTCTACAGCAGCAGATAACTTATTGTTTACATTTGTTTCTGAAGCTACAGCTTCTCAGAAAGAAAAAATCTTAAAYAAAAGTTTTTSACAAAGAGATGTCTGCGACARTTTTCCATCTGGTTTATTCTCTTGGGCTGGCCTGGGGCTGTCTCTGGGGCTCCCATGCCCCCTGGGAGGTGTTCTTGGATCCTTAGCTGTGCTTCCCCTGTGCTCACCAGSAGTTCTAGTGAGGAATTTCCTGCCTGGAGCCACTTGGATTCTTTCAGAGAGGTCCCAGGGCCACAGCTCTAACCCAGGGTCTCTTTCTCCCCAGGAATGGGGTGAGCTAATGAGCTCCTTGTGGAATAAAGCTGCAGGGGGGACTGCTTGCTCCCAGGTGACCCCAGCTTTCATATTAKACCAGGGAGCAATTGAGGGGTGACCTTTTTGGAAATTGCAAGGTGCAGCTACTGGAGAATAATTTCAGAGCCCCAGGCTGTGTTACTGTGGGAGCAGATCACGGCTCAGTGAGCTCCAAGCTCCTCCTTCAGATAAATCCAGTGAGAGGCACAATTTGAACAGCAYCTTGTCAGTTTTGTGAGTTTGCTGCCAGCTCCAGAATTACATTGTCTGGGCTGGGATCTGGAGTGGGCTCAGCATCAAAGACAGCAGGGCAAAGGATTTTTTTGTCCCTGGAAGGTAAATAACCTTAGGTGTAATGGATCAACTCCTTTGCTCCACAAAGGGTTTTCTGCAGTGGGTTTGTGTGYCATCAGGTGTAGAATAACTGTSGTGCTTCTGGGGGTTTCCTTGTTGCCACAGTCAGCAAAAGTGATGGAAATTAAAATGCTGGTGCACATTGTCCTGTGGCTTCACAAACCTCCCTGCCCTGTGTCCTGCTCTCCCTGGGGTGGGGAGGGACCAACATGAGTCTGCCTGAGGACTGGAGCAGGACATGGAGGCATCTTCTTGTTATTTTTCTGTGAGAAATCTTCAGAGAGTTCTAACTTACRTCATAAAGGATTTCTGGGGAAAAGACAAAACCCTTCTCTAGTGCTCAAGGTACTGAGGACTCTGGAGAAATCTGTGTGTCCTCCTGGAGCTCCTTCCCTGCAGCTGAACCCTCTCTGCTTTCACTCACTGGAGGTTCTTCAGCCAGGCTCTCAAATGGGGCTGGCAAGGGGATGCAGAGGAGCTTTTCAGAGTCCTGGAACTTGCAGCTAAACCAAGAAACACTCAATGAATCATTAAATACTTATTAAATGCTTATTAAGAGAAGGTGTTGAGCAGGTATCTATAGGTATGGATTAGAGACCTTGTCCAGTGTTAAATCTACCTGACAAAAGCTTGACTTTGTCTCCATTTMCAGTGTTTCTCTTGTTTCCTGCTAACTCTGCTCCAGRCCTGGCTGGGATCCCTGCCTGGCTCTGCTGCCGGCAGATGGGGCCAGGCAGTGCTGGAAAAGGTACAATCAAAAATCAAAAATCAAAGAGGAGGGATCTGATGAGGCCTTCTCTGAGCTCTGAAAGCATCAAGGCAATTTTGCCTGTCATTTCTGTTTTCAACTTGCTTTCAATTGTTCGTTAACAACTCACAGGGAAATTTAATTCTTGCTCTTTTTTCCCTTCTGTAGTTTTGCCTGTGAGCATCAAAGGCTGAYGGAGACAAACTGTGAGCACATCTAGAAGGATTTGATTTTCTTTTAAATAACTGAGCCTTCTGTTGCATTGGAGTTCCTTAAATTGTAATTTAGGAAACGGGAAAGACAAGAGGAGATGAAATGTGGCGTTGTGACAATGGGCACTTGCGTGACACAAGTGAGGCAGATGTGAGAGCAGCCTTAGAGCAGCTGATCCCAGCCTGGGGCCCAGGGGTGTTTTCCTCTGCACAGGAATGAGTGTAAGTGAAAGAATCCACATTTAGCAGCTCTTTTTTTAATGATGTGTATTCGGTGGCTCTGCAAATCACGAGGCTTTCCAGAAGGGACTCAGTAATTATCTGGAGAGCTTCATCATCCAGTGACCCTTAACCCTCCAAACAGTGCTGCTGCCTTTGTGTAATGCTGCTTACCAGTTTGGTTCAATTGAATTAAAACTGACTTCTAGTTTAAATAGATAATTTTACTTTCTTTTGTTCCACATCTCTGGGATGTCTTCCCCTTTAGATTTATCTTTCAGGCTCCTTTTTTTTTCCATGGTAAAATGTCAGTGAGATTCCAGGCTGTAATTTTCCTTCTGCCCCAGCGCAGTCAGTGAGCAGATGTGAAGTGATTTAACCGTGGCAACTTGCTGGCTCCAGGAGAATTCAGCAAGTGAGAGCTGTGTCCAGTGTCACAAACCCCATATGGCACGGGGACATCACACCAAAGGGTCACTCCAGGAGCCCCAGCTGAGGTTGCTTCATGTGGTGCTTTAGGGTTTGTTTGCTGTACCTGTGCTCCTGCCAGCTCTGTGATTGTCACCCTGAATGCAAATGGAGCAGCTCTAATGTTAATCATGCAAATAAAAATAAAAAAAAAAAAAAAGCTGCCATGGAGCTCTGCTGCTTTTGCTGCCCTTGGAAAGGCTCCCACAGGCTCATTAGCTGTGCAGAGCAGAGCTTTGTTCGGGGAAGAAAGCCCGGGCAGGCGGCACGTGCGGGCTGTGCAGATGATGGCTGCTGTCACTATAATTTACTGCCACATTTCGGTGGCATTTTATCAGCCCGGCYCAGCTGCGCATGGAAATCACTCCTGAAATCTTCCTGCCTGGCAGGGAAGCAGCAGGAATGTCCTTGAGTGCAGCCCAGCCCCTCCTGGGACACAGCCCAGCCACGGGGGCAGGGCCGGCCCTGGGATGTGCCCTGGGCATCCCGAGGTGTCCTTGGGCATCCCAGCGTGGCCCTGGAGCCAGARGGGCTCTGCAGAGGCTCGGGAGCTGCCATCACCATGGCAACACTCCCCAGCCTGCAGGGAGAGCAGCACAGAGCTGTGGCTGAGGTGTCACCGTTCCGTGTCACCATTCCGTGTCACSGTTCCCGGTGCCACCTTCCTGCTCCAGCCCCACCAGCCCTGGGAGCTCAGGACACAGGGAAGCCTCAGGCACACGGGGAAGCTCCTCCATGGACACAGGAGGTGTTTCCTGACAGGTTATGTGTAAGAGCTGAAATGAGCGATGCAGGACTCCAGGTGGCTCTCCAAAATGCAGTTTATTMTATCCAAAATGCAGTTTATTGTATCCAAAATGCAGTTTATTMTATCCAAAATGCYGTTTATTMTATCCAAAATGCGGTTTATTGTATCCAAAATGCAGTTTATTCCATCCAAGAGGTTACAGCAGTCCAGGTCTCTGTGGGTGACAGAGCTGTGCCCACAGCTGTCAGCTCCAGCTGCAGGCAGGCCTGGAGACCCCTTGATTTTGGTTACATTGCATTCTATACTTTTCTTTTGGTTACATTTCATTCTATACTTTTCTTTTGGTTACACTGCATTATATACTTTTCTTTTGGTTACATTTCATTCTATACTTTTCTTTTGGTTACATTTCATTATATACTTTTCTTTTGCTTACAATGCATTATATACTTTTCTTTTGGTTACATTTCATTCTATACTTTTCTTTGCTGAGCATCTTCATACAGCAGAACCAATCTATACCTTAACTTTTATCTACAGCCTATCATAACTACTGTAATTACCATATTCATGTTACTGTTCTCCAATCACTAAAAGTTAGTACATTACAGTTTAAGCTGGAAGTTGTTTTTCAGTTTTCTTGCAGTGGAAAATTCTGAGACCTTTTTTCTACTTGCAAAATGGGCAGGCTTGTTTTCCTGTGCTATCTTTCTGCTTGGTGAAAACATCTTCTTGTTTGAGGTGGGTTTATCCTTTGCTGTAAGCCATGAAAACCCCTTCTAACTAACACATCCTTTGCCTCCTTGGTTAGCCAGTGAGACTGGCTCAGCAATTCTTTTCTTCTATATCAAAACTTGCTTCCATCTCTATTCCTTCATCAGACTCTACATTTAAAAATCTTTCTGCTAAGCACACAMATCTGTGAGKCTTTCTTGTCAAACTTTCATCCTTCCCAACAGTTATAGAGGGACAGAAGCAGCCAGTGGTGGCTTGGGCCAGTGACCCACCCAGAAGGGATGGAGTGGGTTTGCCTCTGGCTCTCCAGGCTGTTTCCATGCCAGGCAGTGTTTGTGTGTGCTGGCTATCAGCAGGAGCAGGTCTGTAATGCCACTTGGCTTGGTATCCTGGACCCAGGCTTTGATCTGGAGAGGCTCTGGCAGGGAGGAGCTGTGCCAGGAGATGCTGTGGCTCCTTCCTGACGAGCAGGGGCTGGGGGCTGCCAGGACCAGGTGCAGGGAAGGAGGAAGAGCTGGCTCCATCCCCTGCACTAACACTGACTGATCCCACAGCTCCTCCCCTTCCCTGGGCTAGGAGCATCCCTGCCTGCTTCCAGGGAAGGCATTGAGGCAAAAAAATCCACCCTGCCCACCCCAGAAAATGCCAAGGCATTTTAAAAATGCTTTACCTCTTACCAAAAAAGAAAAGAGAGAATTTCTGCCAGTTTAGCCCCACAATGGCTCAGCTGCCTTCAGAGGAATAGCAAGAATGGGGACTTGCCTGTAGGGGAAAAGCAGGAGAGCTGGATCCTGCCCTTTCAGTAGCAGGTACCTGGAGACATCTGGATAGCTTCTTGATGTCCTTCTGCTCCAGGAAATGCTGTGGAAACACTCTGTAACCTAAATAAGCATAAATATCCATTATTGCTGAGCAYGAGAGGAGGAGAGGGGCTGCTGTGAGTGTGCACCACTGTGTAAAATACAGCAGAGTCCAGCAGAGTATGGAGAGCAGGGAAACAGCCTGTCCCAGGGTCTGGAGCCCCAGCTGGGTCACCTGGAGCCTCATGGCTGTTGGAGCCACCTTAAAGCTTGGCTTAGCATTTCCAATACAGGTGGAGAAAAACAAAACACAAAGAAAAGCCCAGACTCTTCCCTGAACCTTTTGCCAGCATCAGAAAGAACATTTGTGCTCTGATGAGTTGGTTAAACCAACCTTTGGTGGCTCTGATCTTGGAAATCTTTCCAGGTTTGCCCTCTGCCTTTCACAGCTGCAGAGGATTTTTTTCCATGCTCATCCACGTGTACCACAGGCAAATTGGGAAYAGCAGATTCAGCCCTTGCTGCTGATGCTTCCACATTGTTATCATGGGAGGGAATGAGCTTTTGTTGTGCCTGAGCTTTCCACCTTTTCAAAGGTTCTGATCTGCTGCACCTCAAGGTGTCTTTAAGGCTGCTTTGAGCTGTGACAGAGCTGCCAGTGTGGTGTAAAAAAGGACAAAGAAAGGGCAAAAAGGACAATTCCTTCAGGAGATTCTGTGCTTCCTGGTGTTGCCAGAGGCAGGAAATCCTGCAGGGTGCAGCCAGGATTAATAAGGTGCCCTGTCAGACCCATGGGACACCACAAAGGGCACCCAAGGACCAGCAGCTCCCTGTGAGGGGATGGTTGGGAGCTTCCCCAGGGCTGGGAATCTCATCCCTGCCCCAGAGCACGGGGGGTGTTTGCTGCAGCCTTGGCTGAGCTGCAGGAGGAACCAGGAGCTGAGATGTGGCTGCATCCCACACCTGGYAGCTGCTGGAGCATGGCTCCTTTGGTGATTTTTATGTTCATTATTGAACAGGCTCTTGTTAGTGCCAGCTAATTAATCTCAGAGTGGGACCCTTCTCTCTTTCCAGCCTGTGGAATATTGTTGCTGTTAAGCAAAGCAATAGAATGAACATTGTTCAGCTGACTTATGTAGAAAGAGAAAACAGCTCTCAGCAGATGCAGCAGCTRTTCCCCCTCGCTGCTCTCTGAGGTGATCTGGGAGAACAGGGAGCCTTTGATTTAAACCCTTTATGGGATCCACATTTACTCAAACCAGGAAAAGGCAGAGCACAACCTGGGGCTGTGGGTGAGCTCTGAGCTCACCCATCACAGCCCTGCTCTGTGGGGAGGTGTCCCTCTGGAGCAGGCAGGGCTGGGGTACACATCTAGATGTGTATCTGAGCTCACCCATCACAGCCCTGCTCTGTGGGGAGGTGTCCCTCTGGAGCAGGCAGGGCTGGGGGCACTGGAGATGGGAGCGTTCCTCCAAGGCTCCACTGCCACATAAATAATACTTTAATATTTAATAACCTGCCCATGTGAGAGCCTCCAGAGCTGAGCAGGGAGCTTTGTGCCTGCCTGAATTCTTTGATTCTCACCAGTTGGGCTGCCTGGAGGGCAAACCATGSTTTGGGACAGATGGAATATTGATCATGGAGCAGTCCGGGCTGGGCTGAAGGAGGGTGGTGGGAGAAYGTGTTTGTGGTGCAGCAGGAATGGAGGAGTTTCCCAAGGTTGGGTTCCTTGCAGAACTGCTCRAAAATACCATTCTGGGGTTTAATTTAGCCAAGCTGTGTTTGTTTGCTGAATCCTGGGCATTTGTTTGCTCACTCATGTGTTTGGGTTGGGAGCTGTGTGTGTTCTGCTCTGCACTCACAGAGATTGCAGCATCTAGGTCAAATCTAGATTATCCCTTTTTCCATGGGAGATGTGCAGGCAAGGCTGCATCCTGGGCCCACCCTGGCTGCTCTGCTGGCTTTCCCTGTGCTCTGCAGGGCCCAAATAATTGTTTTCATTTCTTTCTTCCCTTTTTTCTCATTTTTTGATGGCACATTCAGATCATGGAAGAGCCTGCAGCCTGCAGACAAGGCTGTAATGCATAGATGGGTGTGGAGGATTTATGTTCTGCTGAGGTGATGGATGTGATCGTGGATGTGAGGTTTCTTTAATCTTGGGAACTCTGTTGGAAGCTCAGTGAGGTTTTTAAACTGATTCTAAAGGTATGTTCAAATCTCCCCTGCCATTCATCTGAATTTTAATTTATTAAATTTTAATCAAAAAAGAAGTGAATTAAATATTCTTTAGGAGAAAAAAAAATCATTGCTTCCCTTGAGCTGGGATGTGTCTCTTGCTTTGGCTGAATGCTGTTTGTGCAAGTCCCTGATTTAGAAGCTGCCAAAGCAGCTGCTGCAGTGGGAGTAGTGGGATCATCCCTTGGAACACTGCTGGGATCACTGTGCAGGAGGAGATCCCTTGGTCTGGAGCTTTTCATGTCCCCAGGGGCCACTTCCACCTTGGTTTGGCCTTAAGTGAGGGAATAGAAGGGACTGGAGGYAAGCTGAGGCTGCCTCATCCCTGGCAGTGTCCAAGGCTGGGTTGGATGGGGCTTGAACAGGCTGGAACAGCAGTGGGAGCTGCCCATGGCAGGGGTGGGACTGGATGGGCTTAAGGTCCCTTCCAGCTGGGGTTTGGGATTCCATGGCTGATATTTCCATGAAACATCCCATTTAAAACACTGGAARTGGCAGAGGTCTCTGGAGAGTGAAGAAAGAACAGCAAGGAACTTCCTCACTGGGAGCAGCTGTGTAGAAATAAATATTCATTGTAATGGTCAGGAGGTTGAGCTATGTTCAGACTTTGTTTTTCCAACCTTCTCCTTTCTCTCTACCCCCCTCTTAGCCCTTCAGTCCTGATTTCCATTGCCCTCTTCATTTTTCCTGCCCTGAATTTTAGGAGGACAAAGCATAGAGAAAGCAAAGGTATTGAAAGAGGTGAGGAGAGACCATGGGTGAGAGCAGMATGGGGGAATGTTGTTTGGTTTATGGTGCTCTTTGGGGGTTTTTTAAGCCCAAAAACTCTTTTTCTCTCCATTTTCAACATAKTCYTTATTGTCTCTGCTCTTGTGTCTGTGGTTTGCTCATGGGCCCTTCCCTGCCTGCTCACACTGAGGAATCAGCACATGCTGCTGGTTTTTCCCTCCCCAAGCCCAAAGTCTCCTTAGATTTTCCTCCTAGGGACAATCAACTCCATGTCCTGTCCTGTCACTGTCACATTTTCTGGAAAAATCCCTTCACCAGGATTTCTTCTCCTGGGAAGCTGAGAAGCCTCAGAGAAAAAGGAAAACAATATTATATCATTTGCTTCTCCTGTGTTTTGCTGCTTTGGAATGTGGTTGGAGATTGTTTATCCAACATGTGAATTGTTCTTACTTAATGACCAATCATGGTCCAGCTGTGTGAGGACTCTGATGCAGTCACAAGTTTTTAATTAGCASCTTGTTAAGCCTTCTGTCTGTATCCTTTCTCTATTCTTTAGTATAGTTTTAGTCTAGCATAATATGATATCATATCATATCATACAATATAATAAATAGAATAGAATAGAATAGAATAGAATAGAATAGAATAGAATAGAATAGAATAGAATAGAATAGAATAGAATAGAATAGAATACCATAAAATAATAAATTAGCCTTCTAACAACATGGAGTCAGATTCTCATTTCCTCCTTCATCCTGGGGACCCTGAAAATGCCACACTGTCCCTCTGCTCCTGCTGGGTCCCTGGGCTGGGCTCTGATCAGTGGCACTGCCCTGGAGGCTGCTCCAGAGGGGTCACTTGGAAAACTGCCATCAAATTGGTTTGTTGGGAGCCATGGCATCCTCCACCCCCTCCCTCGTGCCCCACACACATTTCCACCTCCCCATCCCTCTGGGATGCTGCCAGAGCCTGCTGGGCTCCTCTGCCTGTGGTGCTTGGCTGGTGGCTCTGTGTCTGCTGGTTGGGATTTGGGATCTGGGGAGGCAGATGGCTCTGGAGCTGGAGCTGAAGCTGTTCCAGCAATGTCACTCTGATTTCAGGCTCRTTCTGCCCTGTGGCTGATTTTTCCTGAAAGATAAAGAGACTTTGCCTCGTGGWGGCTCCTGCTCCTCTGTCAGCTTGGCTGGGAGCTGGCTCAGGATTCAGGAGCTGTCAGGGCAATCTCAGGAGGTCAGGCAGGGACAGATCTTCAGTCTCATTCCCATGGGGAATCAGGTGAACCAGCAGGGAGAGCCACAGAGGGGGGAAAGGGAAGTATGGATTTATTCTTGCCTGTGGGAGGGATGGCACAGGGCTCTGCCATCCCAGGCTGRTTTACTCTGTTCTGATGCCCCCAGCTGGCTGGGATGTGGCTGCACTGAAGTGGGAATTCTGAGGGTCAGGTCTGAGGGATGATCTACTGAATCCCTTTGGACCTAGGCATGAAAATCCCTTGGATCTTACCTGGGGTGCAGAGGCATAAAGGGGAGAAGCAGAACCCTGCATGCACAAATCCTTCTGTTGGGGTTTGGCCCTCCTTGGCCCCCAACACWCCTTTGCAACAGGAGAATCTGTTACAGGCTGTGTAAACTTCCCTCTGGGAATTTGATGTGTTTAATTTGATTTTACAGGGCTCAGTGTTCTTGAGTTATGAACTGAAAAGGTGCATTGGGTAGAGCTCTCCCAATATTCAYACCTGAGGAAGGTGTGAGTTGGCAGGAGCACTTCAGCCTCCTGGAGCTGCCTGTTCTGAAAATGCATTGGCACAGGCTGCCCAGAGCAGCTGTGGCTGCCCCTGGATCCCTGAAGTGTCCAAGGCCAGGTTGGATGGGGCTCYGAGCCACCTGGGACAGTGGAAGGTTGCCCAAGGCAGATGGTTGGAACTGGATCATTTTTGAGGTCTCTCCAACCCAAACCATCCTGTGATTCCAGGATTCTGTGATCCTTGTTTGTCTGATCTCTGTCCTGCTGCACACAGCTACACAAAGCACCTGCCCAACAGGGAGGTTTCTGCTTTGACACCTCCTCTTGTCCCCAGGATTGACCATTCCAGSTTTCTGGATGGCTCCATGGGACCATGGGGCAGCCAGGTCACCGTGGCAGCTCAGCATTACTGAGGGGCTTCTRTGAGCTGCAGTGGAAAACAAAACCACCAAGCCAGAAAAACAGTTAATTTAGAAAATATTTGTCCCCCATTCCCTGGGAGAAGTTTGTCCTTGCCTTTGTTTCCTCACCTTTGAGGCACTGCTGTGGTYCCATGGAAGGTCCTCACTGGCAGGGGGTTCTCCAGTTATGACAACTTGATTTGAGAACATGCTTTTCATTAATGGTTTGCTGTGTGTGTAGCCAGGGGCATGTCTGAGCTGGATAATTGGATTTGGGAGGCCAGTGTTTGTACAATGGTGACACCTCTTGCTGTGAAGCCAATTTCTGCAGCGATGCAGCTGATACAACATGGGGGCAATCTGTTCCAGCCTTTGTTCCAGGCATGTCTGACTGGTGGGAGAAGTAACCACAGTGAGAGACTTCCCTCAACAGCATGGCTGCTTCCAGCCCAAGGAAACAAAACCAAGACTTTGTTCTGTGTCTGAGATGGTCCAGGGAACAGCTGACAGCAGTGAGGCTCTGCAAAGTCTTGAGCAGCTTACAGGGATTTGCTGTGTGTGCTCTTTTCTTGAGACCTTCTGTAACACCCCAGSATTGTTCACTGAGGCCTGGAGCCCTTTGTTCCTCATTTCTGTTCTTACTAAATTCAAAAATGAGAAATWGGCAGTAGGGTTTTGCCCAGTTGATTTTGTTTGTTGTCCATACATCTCTTACAGGTACATTTTATGCCTCTTCAATCTATGCTTAACTATCTCAAGCAATCCAAATCTTCTTTGCTTTTCTTTAAAAAAATATCCCCAGTACTCTTTGGATGCTCAGTTTTTGGATCCTAGCTGGTGATTCTGTCAAATTCAGAGTTTCAGAGCCTGCTCTGCCCTCAGACAGGGAAATGCCAGGTTTAATCCAGCCTTACACATTTTGGGTGAAGTCCAGGCCTTGTGCAAGTCTGGTTTAGGCAGGAAGTTTTGAGCCTTGAGCTTCCCAGCAGCTCTGCGGTCTTTGCATGGCTGAAGCTGCACCAGATCTGAGTTAAACCACAGTGGTGACTGAGTGTGGTGAGTGAATGCTGAGCACAGCGTGTGTGCAGGGGGTGCTGCCTCCCTCTGTCTAATGGCCTCAAGGAATAAATAAGGAACATGTTGTTTAATATTTTATRTGCACACAGGGATGAGATTCTTAGTCCCAGCTCCCTGGGTTTGGTTGGTGGGCTCAGTTTCTGCTGTGGCTTTTGTGCTTCCTGCTCTTGCCTTTCCCTTCACTGTCCCATGTCCTGCCTTGCTTCCTCAGCTCTTCCCTSAGGCACTGAAATGTTCTTTATTCCCACACCCTCCCTGAGAGCAGCCCTGGCAGGGGCTGAGGCTGCCATGGAGCTCCTTGGGTTGTTCTCAGAATCCCAGAGTGGTTGGGGTTGGAAGGGACAGTGAAACCATCCAGTCCCACCCCTTGCCATGGGCAGGGACAGATGGGGTGCTCAGCCTGGAGAAAGGGAGGTTCCAGGGAGAGCTCAGAGCCCCTTCCAGGGCCTGAAGGGGCTCCAGGAGAGCTGSAGAGGGACTGGGGACAAGGGATGGAGGGACAGGACCCAGGGAATGGCTCCCAGTGCCAGAGGGCAGGGATGGATGGGATATTGGGAATTAGGAATTTTTCCCTGGCAGGGTGGGCAGGCCCTGGCACAGGGTGCCCAGAGCAGCTGGGGGGCTGCCCCTGCATCCCAGGTTGGACACTGGGGCTTGGAGCAGCCTGGGACAGMGGAAGGTGTCCCCACCATGGCACTGGAGGATCTTTCAGGTCTTTCCCAACCCAAATCATTCTATAATGCTGTGATTCTGTGTGGGCAGGATTGTGCAGGGTCTGAGCTCTGTTCTGCTGTGTGAGAGCAGAAYTGGGCTCCACTGATGAGTTTGATGCTTGATAAAGTGCTGGGTGCTGAAGGACTGCCCAGGCTCAGCCAGAACTCCATGGGTTGTGTCTGTAGGGAAKAGGAAACAAAACATCCCCCACAGGGACAGCAAGGAGAGAGAACTCTGACAGGGGTTGAAAGAACAGAGTTCTCTGCTTTTGAAGGGTTTGACACCCCCAAAATCTCTGTATTTCTCTTTAAACTGAGCATGTCTAGAGAGGAGCAACCCCTCACAGCTCTGCACTGATTGCTGCATGAGCTTTTCTGGGCTGCATGGCACGACTGTCAGTGGAGCTGTCAGGAGAGCCTCTGACATCAGCTTCACAAAGCAACTGTCATGATGAAAACAGCCTTGGGTAGTTAATTAATCCTTCTGTAGATGGAAGGCTTGATGTGCACCAGCAGTGCTYTGGGATCTTTCTCAGAGGGAAATAAAGTCTGTGACAGGACCATGGTGAGCAGGGAGGCTCGTTATCCTTCCAGTTCAATCCTGCAAGGAAAAATAAATACAATTTGCTGCTTGGTGTGTGTGTGTGTGTGTGTGTGTCGGGACTGTCGCTGACAGTCACAAGATTCTGTGCAGTGTGTGCAGGGTTGAGTGCTTGGCAGGTTCAGTTTAAATGTAATATAATATAGTAAGAATAATATAGTATAAAAATATAATAAATATAATATAATAAATAGAATAAATATGATATAATATAATAAATATAATATAATATAATAAGAGAATTATATATACTATATAATAATATAATGTATAATATATAATATATTATAGACTATATATTATATATAAAATATTTATAATATATAATAAAATAGAATGGAATAGAATAATAACTAATAGTAATATAGTATAGAATAATATAGTATAATAAGTAATTAATTAGCCTTCTGATAAGATGGAGTCCTCCTCATCATTCCTCTCTGTCAGGGGCCCATGGTGAGCAGGGAGGCTCGTTYTCCTTCCAGTTCAATTCTGCAAGGAAAAATAAATACAGTCTTCTGCTTGGTGGGTTGTCTTGGAGGGTGAGTACAGGTGGGGATGGATCCCTGGGAAATGCCAGGGAATGCCACTTCCTCTGTGTTGGGGAAGATGAAACAGGAAAGCCTTATCAATATGATTGTCTGGCAAAAGATGTTGAAAATATAGAAACTATAAGCCAGATTGAAATGAAAGCAAGCTTTGAGATCCCTCAGTTACTGAACAACTGGAAAACAATGGTGTGGCTGGCTGAAGGTGATCCCCTTTTGATGGAACAACACCCTCTGCTTGCAGGCAGGCCCAAGGGTCAGAGCAGACCCTACAGCTTGGCAGAAGGGGCCCAAAGAGGAGTTTTTAGGGTTTAAAATGTAACACAGTGTGGTAATGTAATGATTCTTATAGGCTGTGTGTAAATGCTGTAGGATTTGTATCTTGTACTAGATTGGTTAGTGAGAATTAGAATATTCAACACAGAAGATTTATTGTATCGTAACAGAAACCTTGCTTTCTTACGCTTTTGCTCTCTTGCTCTTTTACTCTCTTACCCTTTTACGCTCTTACCCTCTCATCCTCTCTCCCCCTCTCTTCTCTCTTTGCTGCTCTGCGCTGTGGCTGGCAGCTCCCAGCAGGGCCCTGCACCCAGGCCCTTTGCAATAAACCCCAAGTTCCACAGCCTGGCTGCAGAAATCTCTCATCTCCGTCCGTCCTGGCCGTCCTACCCCCCGYCACACCCACACTCTGCTTACAGGATGGCAGAGCAAGTCCCTTCCCTCGAAACASAACTATAAATCTGTGTAGCTCAGGAAGAGTGTGGAAAGCCAACAGMCCTGTTGTGTGTCCCTGCAGGTGTGGAGGGGCACGCTGGCCCGGCTGCGCTACCGGCGGACGCGGGCGGCGCTGACCATCGTGCGGCACTACCGGCGCCACAAGGTGCGCGCCCACCTGCGCGAGCTCCTGCGGCGCTTCCGCGGCGTGCGCGACCTGCCCGACCGCGGCCGCTCCATCCCCTGGCCCGCCCCGCCCAAGGTGCTGCTCCGCTTCCAGGAGGCTCTGCAGGACATCTACCACAGGTACGGCCCTGCTGTTYGGGAAGATTATTGGAATTAAATAGTCGGTAAAGCAAGAGACTCTTAATCTCAGGGCTGTGGGTTCGTGCCGCACGTTGGGTGCCAATATTGGGTGCCAATATTGGAATTGAATCCCAATATTGCCGGATGGAATGTGCCTGGGCTCGTCTGGCCCTTGCTGCTTGACCAAGGGTGGCAGCTGTGGTGGTTTCACCTCAGAGACACCTTTGGCTGGCTGGATGCTGCAGCTGGTGCCATGGAACTGGTCCAGGCATGCAGGAGCTCAGTTTACTCTTGGTGAGAGCTTTAGGTGATGGTGAAGGAAAAGGAGTCGGTTCTGCTGGAGGGTTTCGATCCAGAGCTTTATTCCTGGCACCAGAACAGGCCTCTGATGCAGCAACAGCTCCACAGAGCAAGAACCGGCGGGTTGCTGTGTCTTTACCCCAGGGAGAGGGGAGGAAGGGGTAGGGATCCCACCACCAGGTAAGGTTGGGGGAAGTCTCAGGGGACAAATGAACACCTGAATGGCCCAATGTCCCCAGGGCTGAGAGGCATCTTTTGAACTTCACCAATCACACGATGCCCTTTCTGGAATGCCAAGATTGATGACAGCACTCAGCAGGGGGCAAGGGAGGGGAAGGAGAGGTGATTGGCACACCTGGGAAGGAACCGGGATAACTGAGACAGCTGTTACATCACACCGCAACAGAAGATGAAACAGGAAAGCCTTATCAATATGAATTGTCCTGGCAAAAGATTTTGAGAATATAGAAACTATAAGCAAGATTGAAAATGAAAGCAAGCTTTGGAGATCCCTCAGTTACTGAACAACTGGAAAACAATGGTGGCCAGCTTGAAGGTGATCCCCTTTTGATGAAACAAAGACCCTCTGCTTGCAGACTGCTCCAAGGGGTCAGAGCAGACCCTACAAGCTTGGCAGAAGGGGCCCAAAGAGGAGTTTTTAGGGTTTAAAAATGTAACACAAGATGGTAATGTAAAATGATTCTTATAGGCTGTATGTAAATGCTGTAGGCATTGGTATCTTGTATTAGATTGGCTAGTGAGAATTAGAATATTCAACACAGAGAAGATTTATTGATTGGAACGGAAACCTCACCTCTTAATCCCTCTTATCCTCCTTTACTCTCTCTCTCTCTCTTACCCTCTTACTTTCTCTCAGGCCTGCTCTGAGCTGTGGGCTGGCACCTCCCAGCAGGGCCCTGCACCCAGGCCCTTTGCAATAAACCCCAAGTTCCACACCTGGAATGCAGAGCCCTCTCATCTCTGTCTGTCCCGACTGTTCTACCCCCCATATGCTCTGACTCCTGTTTGAGTGTGGTTTTATACTTTGTAATAACTTGAAGTAGTTTTGTTTTGGTATCCCCGTATTTTTTCCCAAATGGTTATCCCAGACTGTACTCCCCTCCCTTTACCTGTGTAATCCCCTCCCTGGATGACTCATCCCCAACCCACCCTGGCTCTCTGTCCATCACTCAGCATCCCATCCCCTCCATCTAGAAGCTTCAGTCCAGGTCCTCGAGTGATCAGCCAGGAGGCCAGGGGTCAGCCCCCAAGCCTTGCCCCTGTGCTGTCCTAAATGTCTCCTCCCCCAGTACCCATCCCTTAGGGTCACTTATTGGTCAGTAAATGTTATCTACTTTGGGTTTCCACCTCCCTTTAAATCTAACCTTGGCACATCTCTCGGGCTCTCACAAGGAGCCCCTGAGGTGCAGGGGCTCCTTTGGGACTTCCTAGAATAAAACCTTGGATTAACCCCCCTGCAAAGAGTCGGCCCTTATCTCTACCCATGTCTCTGTGGTCTCTCCTGCTGCAAAGGCGCCCAGCCAGCTGCCCTCAGTACCCTCGGGGCACGGGAGAGTGTCTCCCCCAGTGTCTGCTGACTCGGGCTGCCTCGAGGGTCCTGAGAGCTCCCAGAGGGACACAGACACGGTACCTGCCCTGAGAGGCTCCCAGAGGGACACAGACACGGTACCTGCCCTGAGAGGATCCCAGAGGGACAGAGACACAGCCCCCCATGGCACAGCTGCTGCAGGTTTTAGTTTTTGTGTTTTTCAGGTTCTCTGCTGCTTTAGTGGATGGGTCTGGGCTTCATATGAGGGTGTGAAAAACGCCAATCACTTGTTTTTAAAATTTTAAAAGTTTAATAGTAATAAAATGGTTATAAAAAAAGTAATACAATTAGAGTAATAAAAATTTGGACAATTTGGATTAGGACAATATGAGACAATAGAAACAAAGAGTTATGGCCAGTCTGGGTACCTCTTTCTGGGCAAAATAAGCCTGAAAAAGGACCCATGTTAACAGAGGATTAACCCTTAAAAACAATAGCTTGTTGCATATTCATACACCTCATATATGATGCATAAATTCCATTCAAACACAGGATTCTGTCTGGTCAGTGTCAACTTCTTCCTCTTAATCCTAAAGGCTTCTTCATGGCTGAGCAAGGTGGGAAGAAGTTTGTTTCTCCTGATAATGGGGCAATAAATTATTTTTCTCTGAAAGATTTAGGTGTCCTGTGGCTGCTATCTCACTGAGAGTCCTTTCTTTAAAAAGTATCTTACATAGCATAGTTTCTATTTTAACATTTTTTATAACCTAAAACTATATTTAACACACTACTAAAAAAATTAATACAGCATAACTTTCTAACACAACACATATAATATTCGTTTTAATATTTGCAAAAAGCCAATCATAAAATGCACATTTTTCACAAAGGAAAAATGATCCAAATCTCAGGCCCAAGAGCATAAACAACGTGGCCTGAAGAGAGAAAAACAAGGATCAGACTGCATAACCTAAAGCTGCAATTGGAGAATTAACTCCAATATGCTAATAGACTAAAACTTACAAAAGTGTGAGACCCAATGACTGGTGGGGCATTTTGTGACCATTTTGGGTTCAGCTGGTGTGTAGCCTTGCAGGGCTCTTGTACTACCCAAAGTGGATCCATTGAGGCCTCCTAATAAATCCCTACTTTGTTCTTTAGCTCTGTCCAAAGTCTCGTTTCTACGGTTCAGGCCTTCTCAAGGCATCATTCCTCAGGTGACATCTGGCTGAAGGATGTGATTTGGGTTGGCTGCTTCAATGCCTGTGACAGGCAGATAATTCTGATCCAAAGTTTTAGTGTTGGAATCACAGAACCCCAGGTGGTGTAGATCTTAAAGCCCATCCAGTTCCACCCATGCATGGGCAAGGGCACCTTCCACCAGACAGGTTGTTCATTGTGAATAACGTTGTGTTTCCTTCCTTGGCCCCTTTCTGGATGGTTGAAAAGAAAAAGCAAACTGCTCTTGGATGAGGGGAGGAAGAAAAGATCTTCTGGATTTCCTCCGAATTTCTTGTAGTAACTAGTGTTTTTCTGCAGTAAAGTGAGTGATGTTTCCCTTGTCACCCATGTTCTGTGTGCAGAACAGGTGTTTGTACCTTCATTAAACCTCCCAGTATCTAAGGCTTGGGTGATTTTTTTCCACTGGGAAGCTGTAGGCAAAGTAGTTACAATTCCAGTTTGAGAAATGATGACTTGTGAAAGTGGCTGAATAAGAGAAATGTTGGCTGGAGGGCTTTTCAGAGACCTCCTGGTCCAGCCATCAAGCTTGCAGGGCAGTTTCCAGCAGGTCTAGATCAAGTCAGCTTTTGGTATTTTTCCCAGCTGTCTCTTTCAGGAGAGACATCCATCCACCCACAGCCTGTCTGGGAAGAGAGTCCTGCCTGTCAGAATTAGCTCAGTTATCAGAACTACAGAATTTAGCTGCTAAAAAGCCTTTTTGTAGTATTAACCCTGGAGTTCTGCTGGCTGCTGCTGAAGGCTGGGGGTGTTGGTGTGGGGCAATGCATGGGCTGCCTCTGCCTGTTCCATGGTGCAGTTGGAACTGAGGGGCCAAATTCAGCTGTTAGAGGAGAATGGTGCTGTAAAATGAGCCCAAAAATGGGCTGGCTAAAGAAGAATGGTGCTGTAAATGAGCCCAAAAGTGGGCTTGCAAACACTTGATTGCAAACAGATGCACCAAGTGGTTGAACTTGTGGTGTGGGAATGGGAGTGATGGGTATTTATATATAAATACCTTTTGTGAAGGTATTTATATATACCTTCATATATGTATATATATTATATATATTATATTTTTGTAATATATTGATATTATAATGTGTTTAATATTTATATATATAAATACTAAAATATATGAATAAATATTTAAAATATTATATTATTGATATGATATATGATACGATACAATACAATTTGTGAAGGTATTTATATAGACCTTCATATATGTATAATATTATATATTTTTGATATAGTATATTATAAAATGTTTTTATATATATAAAATATTAATATCTATGAATATATAAATATACTATAATATACTATAATATAATATAATATAATATATAATATAATATAATATAATATAAATAATATATAATATATATAATATAATATAATATAATATTTAATATAATATAATATAATATAATATAATATAATATTAATATAATATAATACAGTACATTACTTTAAAACATCAACTGACCTTTGCAGCTTGCGGAATGCCTGGGCAGGACTCTGYGGGTGTCCTTGTGCTGCTGCTCTTGTCCTTCCTGGGCGAGCTGCAGGCTGGGCTGAGGCAGAGCTTGCTCTTGCTTTGGTGGCAGGTGGAGAGCGGCCGAGCTGATCCGGAGCGTTCCCCCAGAGGTGCTGCCTCAGCTGAGGGCCAAGGTGGCTGCCATGGAGCTGCTGAAGGGCCACAGGGCTGACATTGGCCTCCAGAGAGCCTGGCAGGGCAACTACATRGCACTGGTGAGTGAAGGGACCTGGGCTCAGGGGGCTGGAAGGGAAAAATTTGGGAAAGTGAGCTTTGGTTTATTGGGAGGGGAAGRAATTAGAAATTTCCTCTGTTCATGTGGGTTCAAAATCTTGACTTCCACTGCACTAGGAGTGATTTTTGTGAGTCCTGAGCAGCACTAAAGCAGTGCCATCAGCTGTCTCTGCAAATGGGCAGAGCCAGGCTTCACTGGGAGACTGAAATGCTAGAATGGAAAACACAGGGACTGAAAGAAATTCTCTCTAGGCAGATTTGATTGTTTCCCTTTACTCCATCCTTCCTTGGAGCACTTTGGTGTGTCAAGGTTTGGTTTCCCAAAGCACAGAAGGGTGGAGGGAGCCATGTCCTGAGCCTTCTCTGCTTTTCCAGAAACCAGACAGCCCCCAGAGCTCAGGRTCCTTCACCCCCGTGGCCAACGAGCTGAAGCGCAAGGACAAGTACATGAACATCCTCTTCTCCTGCCACGTGCGCAAGGTAACGGGGCTGGGGTGTCCAGGGACCAGGAGGTGACCCTGGGCTGCTGGGACAGCACTTCAGAGCACTTCCAAGGAGCTGCATCAGGGATTTTTGGGTGGAGCAAGGTTGGGTGGCTCCTGGGGCCTCATCGTGTCAATTGTTGAGTCCCTGCCCATGCAGAGTGCTGGAGCTGAATGGTCTTTAAGAACRCTTCAACCCAAACCATTCCATGATTTCATGATAAAATCACTTCATTCTGCATGACTGGTTTGGGGCTGACATTTTTTTGTAGCAGAATTGGGTTTTTTGTTAACTTGGTTGGAAGGRTTAAACAGCTAATTAAAAAACAGACTTGTTTAATTGTTGTGGGTAGCTRCTAATGATGCTGGTTGGAAATATCTGTCAGGGAAGGATATTTTTAATTTTACAAAGCCAACAGACAAACTCAATTTTAGTGCTGTGAGTGTTCAGGTGTTTTTAAGAAGCTGTATATTCTTTTTATTTCTAAATACTGCAGTTGGTCCCCACYTGCACAGTTATTCCTTATGATTCTGCAGATCTAGACAATTCATTCTGCAGCACAAAATCTCACTTTATAATAAAACTTRGCAAGTGGTAGTGAGTTGTATTGTTTATTCAACAGTGATTTGTGTTCATAAAAATAGAAATCTTTTCATGCTTTCCAAGCAAAAATATCTCAGTGGAGTTTGGTGTTGCTGTGACCACGTTCTCTGGGAGGATGTGGTTCACAGGATTAAGGGAGGAGCAGGCCAGTCTGAATCCAYATTTCCTCTTTACAGCCTCACAGCTCTTGGGCTGAACCTCCCTCAGGGACAGAGAAATGCAGAACCCCCCTGGCTTTTTTCAGGTTAGGCTGAAAACAAAATAATTCCTCTTCTAACTRATTTAATGAACTGATTCCAGTTGCAGCTTCTGGCTAAACTGGGATAACTGTAGAAAGGACAATATTCAGTTGGTAGAGATGTGATGATGGGAACTGTGGGTTGGGATGGGAATGGAATGATGGTGATGGAATCACTGGGGTCTGTGTGTGAMGGACACAGTGTGGGAGTTTTATGTGGGTCCCTGTTCTGCAGCTCTCCGGCCTTTAAGCCCTTGTGTTTCTCTTGCTCCTGGTCCAGCTCTCAAGGACAATCTCCTGTGCAAGCACAGGGAAAAGCAGATTCCTGAAGCACAGATCCACATTTCATCCTGTTCCCTACCTGCCAGGACAGAGCTCTTGCCTCCAGACAAGTGTCAGAGCAGCATTTGTTGGTTTTGGTGTATGGAGGAATCTCTGAGCATTCCGTGTTTCTSTACTGTGACTGTGCTGGAAAAATCCAGTTTTTGTGGGTTTGTTGCATTGAGATGCCAGCACTTCAATAGTAGAAGCAGAAAGGGGATGGAYTAGGTGTTACCCATCATAAAGTGGATTTCTCCTGAGCCTGAAAGGCTTTCAGTGCTCTCAGAGGCAAAGCTTTAAAGCTGTGGGTGCATTAAAAGGGCAGCTCAGCTGAAATCACAAATATTGCAGGATTATAGCCTTGCAGCCATATGGGTTTTAAATTATCTTGTAACTTCTTTTAACTTTTGAAAGGTTAAATTGTTGTTGCTTTCTTTTCACAAAAGGTAGGATTTGTATTGTAAAATCAGGGTGCCCCCAATGGAGGGAATGATTGGCAGCTGACTCCATTGATTCAGAAGACTGAACAATTGCTATATTATATTATATTACATTATATTATATTACATTACATTACACTATATTAAAGAGATGCTGTACTACAAAGAGTACTACAGAATACTGAAGAAAACTCATGACTGTCTCCCAACAGTCAGGACACAACTTTTTCCCCAGTTGGCCCAAAGAAAAAATTGGCTCAATTTTTCCCCAATTGACCAAGGAAACAAAACAATTCTCAGCAGAATCCAATTGACAACTCACTTCAGGTAAACAATCTTCCCAACACATTCCACGTGTGCAAAAACAACAGGAGCAGCAGGTAGAGATAAAAATTGTTTTTCTCTTGTTCTCTCTGTGCTTCTCCAGGAAAAAACCCTGAGAGAGAGAATTATGGCTCTGTTCAGAGAATGTGAATGCCACAGACCTGATCCCCTSCTGGCCTGCTAAGTTAGGGATTCCTGGCATGGCTTTGGAGCCATCAGCATTTCCCATCTCTGGCAGTGCCCAAGGCCAGGCTGGACAGGGCTTGGAGCACCCTGGGACAGTGGAAAGTGTCCCTGCCATGGGGTGGCACTGGGTGATCTCCAAACACAAACCACTCCATGATCTCAGCACTGCTGAGGACAAGCCTGCAGCACTGTGCCATCTCATGGATGTGTAAGCCTGCTGATTGCAGAGCCTCTCCATGTCACAAATGCAATCCATCCCATCCAGATCCACACTGGGATGGGACTCCTCCCTCAGGGAACCGTTTGTCTTCTGCCTGTACAGACAGGAAATGTCCAAGGGAGCAGAGCAGGGAACACAAACACTGCTGAAATGGGAAGGTTAACACAAACACTGCTGAAATGGGAAGGTTAACAGGACAAGGGTCTGACATTTGAGAATTTAGCATTTCCCTTTCCAAGCAAGGCACTTCCTCAGGTCACGTTTCTGGATCTGCAGACTGAGCAGCAGTGAGAGCTGTTGGACAGGAGTGACTCTGTGCTCTGACTGCTGGAGCACAGCTGGGAGCAGCCTTTGCCCTTCGCAGGAAACCCATTCCATCCTAAGCTGTTTAAAATGAAAGTGT
Organism: Sporophila hypoxantha; assembly: GCA_002167245.1. Taxonomy (NCBI): domain Eukaryota; kingdom Metazoa; phylum Chordata; class Aves; order Passeriformes; family Thraupidae; genus Sporophila; species Sporophila hypoxantha. The sequence goes on along the minus strand of NDFG01000073.1, from coordinate 301,757 downwards.
TTCTCTTGTCAGAAATACAAATTTTGGCGTCCTGCCTCTTACCCCAGAGTGAGGGCAGTCCCTGGGTGACCCTCAGTGCTGGGGCAGAGGGAATCTCTCCTCATTGCTGCACTCTTCCCTTTGAATTTTTAAAAAATTAATTTTTAAATAAATCATCAGGTTTCTTCTCTTTAACCTTGACTTCCCCATGTGCAATCTGTTGGATTATGGGGTTTTTTGGTTTAGAGATGGGGTAACTGAGAGGTGTTTTAAAAATTTTTATTTTATTTTTAYTTTTATGAAGGTATTTATATATACCTTCATATATGTATWTATATATTATATATATATTTCTATATATTGTATAATATGTTTTATATATTATATATATAATACTAATATATATGAATATATATTTTTACATATAATATAATATAATATAAATAGTATATATAATATACATTATATAATATATATATACTATAATATTGAAATCTATAATATTTGTTTTATATATATAACAAATATTAACTGTAAATCCATTTCCCACATTACCAAACCCTATTAGCCCAGGGTGGCACGTGGTGCTGGCATGTGCAGCCTGGCCCAGTGCTCAGGGCACATTTGTCACATCTCTCATGTTAAATATATATATATAATAATAATATATATAATATATATTATATATATATATATATAAAATACATATTATATATTATATATTTTTATATATAGTATATTATAATATGTGTTTTATATACTATATATATACTAAATGTCATGGGTTTACAGGAAATAGGTTTTCTGGGTGTCAAATAGGTTTTCTGGGTGTCAAATAGGTTTTCTAGTGTCAAACCATGACACTAATATATATGAATATAATATAATATAATATAATATAATATAATATAATATAATATAATATAATATAATATAATATAATATAATATAATATAATATAATATATTTGTTTTATATATATAACAACTATTACCTGTAAATTCATTTCCCACATTACCAAACCCTATTAGTCCAGGGTGGCACGTGGTGCTGGCATGTGCAGCCTGGCCCAGTGCTCAGGGCAATTTGTCACATCTCTCATGTTAAACCTGGTTCCTGTGGGTTTGCAGGTTGTGTTTGATCTCTGCTGAAAATTGACTCACGTGAAGCTTTAACAGGGGCCTGCAGAGTGAATTATAGAAATGATATTGTAATTATCAGGTGATTTCATTGCTTCCCTTAAATAATTCTCCTGAACAAAGCAGCAACTGACAAAAAAAGCCTGCTCGAGTTCATCCGTGCTGTGTTTTCATGATTCAGCTTATTTGAGGATTCCTGAGCAAAAACTGTGCTGTTCCTGCTCTTCCCTGAGGCAAGAAGGTGTTGGTGGGAAGGTGTTAAAGGGCACTTTGGTGAGCTGGGTGAATGTTTTATTTCTGAAGCAGCATCAGCCTTGCTCTGTGGCTTCCTTCTGCTACTGAGTCACCAAACCACATGTGAAATAGTTGTTAAGTGTCAACAGCAATGTCAGGCATCAGCTCTTGGAAACGTTCAGTCTAATGCACTTCTTTCTTTGCACAGAAACACATTAAAAGCAAAAATACTGGGCAACTTGAGCAGACACAGGTGGAGTCCAGAGGTCACCCATTTAAACACATTTATGAGTAAAGTAGCCCCTGTGACCTGTCAGGTATTGGCTCATTAAATTCATTGACACAGAATATTTTAGCTGATGACATTGATCTAATGAATTCTTCAGGAATAARCTAGAAGATTCTAGATCAGGAAGAACTTCCTGGAAAGGGTGGTCAGGCGTTAGGAGGAGCTGCCCAGGGAGGTTTGGAGTCACCTGCAGGTGCCCAAGGAGCACCTTGATGTGGCACTCYGTGCTCTGGGCTGGTGACAAGGTGGGGACTGGGCACAGGTTGGACTTGATGGGCTGGGAGGGCTTTTCCAGCCTCAATAATTTTGTGTTTCTAAGTCTAAGAAGTGAATTTATTCCAGTAGCTGCTCTCCAAGTTTTGAGCTGCTGGTAAAGTTTTCTTTGCCTGTGTGGTAGCCCAATTTCAGCAGCTTGAGCTGAATAATAATGGGGGGCTCTGTTTGGAGCAGTTTTTGCTTTGTAGGGCTTTGTAGCCTTGGAGGGCTTTGTAGCCTTGCTGAGGGGAGGGGAATGAGCTGTGTGGTTGCTTCCCTGCAGTAGACACAGGTAGAAGCAGGTCATTCCTGCCTATGGAAAAATCCATCTTTTCTGAGCGTTGTGCTGCTCTTCACTTTTTCAAAGGAAATTTTCAAGATTTTTGCCTTAGGAGAAACCAAATGCATATTTCATGCAAACCTCCAGATTTTGTTGGATCACCTAGGAAACAACTCTCTCTCTTTATTTTCTTTAGAATAAGGTTTTTCTTCTCATTTTTCCCTTGTCACTTGTGGCACCAAGCTCCATTGACAGGATCATCTCTTTCAAAGTCCTCTGCCCTACAGTGTCCAGAGGCCACTGACAGAAACCTGAAAAAGTTCCTTGAAGATTTTTCAGCTCTTTGCCAGATCTTCATTTCCCCCACGAGCTTGTCAGGAAGCTAAATTAGGACTGATTCCCATTTGGATCAACAAGATATAAATACAGAATGCCCAGAAGGTGCAGAGAACACAATGCTGGGAAGGGCTGTTTCCCAGGAGGGAATGAGCTGTAGCTGAGAACAGAAGGCCTGTCCTCACTCCTACAAGCCCAGTAGTGGTATTTGCACTGTGAGTGCAATTTTGAGTGCAAATTTGTGAGTGCAAATTTGTGTGAGTCCCTTCTGTGCCTGCTGCCCAGTGGGAGAGTTTMTGCTTTAACCCACAGCAGGTATTATTTACACAAATGCACTGTAGGAGCAGGAGGCACCTGGAGCTTGGAAAAAGCTGGAAGGACATGAGATTTTGCTCCTCAGGTGAGATGAGCTGCTGGGCCTCTCCTTTGGTACATTTTTTTAGCTGAATTTCAATACTAAAACCAGCAGGGAGCCATGAGAAAATAGTGGGATTGAAACCATGCCTGTAGAACTCCCATAATATTCCACAATATTGGCTTGGAATACACCAGGGAATACACCCCTGGCTTTGGGGTATTTCAAAATGTATCAGCAGGGTCTGAAGGTGAGTCCAGGTGTGACAGAGGCCAAGGACACCTGGCTTGGKTCAGAAATAGTGTGACAGCAGGAGCAGGGCAGTGYCTGTCCCCTGAGCTGGCACTGCTGGGGCACCTCCAGTCCTGGGGTCAGCTCTGGGCACCTCATGGTGAGAAGGACCTGGAGGGGCTGGGGGTGTCCAGGGCAGGGAATGGAGCCCCAGGAGGGGCTGAGGGAGCTGGGAAGGGGCTCAGCCTGGAGCAAAGGAAGGAGGGAGCTGGGAAGGGGCTCAGCCTGGAGCAAAGGAGGCTCAGGGGGCCCTTGTGGCTCTGCACAGCTCCTGACAGGAGGGGACAGCCGGGGGGTCGGGCTGTGCTCCAGGGAACAGGGACAGGAGCAGAGGGAACGGCCCCAGGCTGGGCCAGGGGAGGTTGGATTGGATATTGGGAAAATTTCTTCACAAAAAGAGTGATCAGGCATTGGCACAGCTGCTCAGGGCAGTGGTGAAGTCCCCATCCCTGGGGACATGTGYCACCTGGGGACAGGGGTCAGTGGCAGCCTTGGCAGTCAGTGCTGGAGGAACAATTGGACTTGGTGATCTCAGAGGGCTTTTCCAGCCTTTCTGGCTGTGAAAGCTGAGTGTGCTTCCCATCTCTGCTTCCCAGGCAGCAGCCACAGCTCCTCCTGCCCTGGGGTGGCTCTGGTGTCACAGCACCAGAAATCTGCTCCCTTTGTCACCAGGGGCTGGGGTGGGACAGCAGCCAGGCAGGGTCACGGCAGTGCCCAGGGAGTGTTCACTGTGTCAGACTCTGCAAACAAATCACAGAAAATCAATTACTTGGTTGATCTGAGCATTGATCTGAGCTCTGAMGGGCAGATCCAGCCCCYGGGACTGGACTTTGGTTCAGCTCCCAGGACCTGGAGCATTGASAGCCCAGAGCTTCCCCAAATCCTGSCTGAGGAACTGGTGCTGCTRTGCTCCAGCACCCAACATGTGGCACCAGGCACTSCTAACCTACTTTCTCAGGGCCATTCAGTGTTTCATAGCCTTTAGGCTTTTTTCTCCCATTCATCTGCTTCCTAAAATAATCCTGGTTACTCAGCATCTCTTCCTGTGAGATTCCCAGGCCCTCAATCATTTCTTCACCTTCTCTGAACCACCAGATTCTCCTTCACACTCAGCACCCTGGTCCTTCACAGGCTGTTCCAGGTGAACCATGGCTCCCAGGACATTATTCCCATGTTATTCCTTGCCTGTGCCAACYTTCTGCTTTTTCTGAGCTGCCTCATGTCTCTGTGCCAAGATCTCTCCAGAGCTGTCTGAAATCATCCTCYGTTGCTTTTTCTGAGTCAGTGCCGTTAATGTAAAGCTGTCACAGAGCTCCCCAATTTGCATTTTTTGCCTTTATCTGCTCTGAACTTTGTCACTCTGCTGCCTCCTGACTGAGGGTATTTAAGTTCTCCCGTTGTCTCCTGATTTCACCCTGGAAAATCCTATTTCTGTTCATCCTCCTCACGTCTTACCCTTGTCTCCCCTTCTCAGTTGATTAATAAATATCTCAGTGACTGTGATACAACCATGACTCTGGTTTTGCCTCAGTGAAAAACAATTTCTACTTTGTGTCCTACTTTCTMAGGCACTTCCAACCCTGGTGAGTGTTTAGTGCTGAGGGGCATCCAACAGCCTGGGTGAGGTGGAGCTCCAGGGAGAGCTCAGAGCCCCTTCCAGGCCCAAAGGGGCTCCAGGAGAGCTGCAGAGGGACTGGGGACAAGGGATGGAGGGACAGAACCCAGACCCAGGATGGTCCAAAGCCTCAGATCTGGGCTGTGCCAGGGCAGGGATTCTCCATTTGGGGTGCCCAGAGCTCCTGGGTGATGTGGGGACAACAGCCTGGGATTGGGATCCACTTGTTCAGGGCTTGAATGTGGCTGGGGGGAGCACCTGGCCTTGGTTTGAGGGAAAACTGSAATTTCCCAGGGTGCCACAGCTCTGCTGGGTGACTGGGAATGTTGCTCCTGTGTCTCTCTATAATGGGATTCCAGGGACCATGTTCCCTTTTCAGTGCTCCAAGGTCCAAGGAGAAAACCTGTTTAGGAGCTGTGTGGGTTTGGGGRATTTTTGTGTGAGTTTGGGYTATTTTTGTGTGAATTTTGGAGTTTAGGGTGTTTGTTGTGTGACTTTGGGGTATTTTTGTCCAAGTTTGGGGTATTATTGTGTAAGTTTGGGGCATTTTTGTGTGACTTTGGAGTATTTTTGTGTGAATTTTGGCTGCTTGTGACTTTAAGGGTGTGTGTTGTGTGGACTTTGGGGATATTTTTGTTGTGAGTTTGGAGTAATTTTGTGTCAGTTTGGGGTATTTTTGTGTGAGTTTGGAGTATTTTTGTGTCAGTTTGGGGTATTTTTGTGAGTTTGGAGTATTTTGTGTGAATTTTGGTTGTTGTGACGTCTAGGGTGTGTGTTTGTGTGGCTTTGGGGTATTTTTATACAAGTTTGGGGTATTTTTGTGTTGAGTTTGGGGTATTTTTGTGTTGAATTTTTGGCCGTTGTGTGACTTTGGGGTATTTTTGTACAAGTTGGGGGTAGTATTGGTGTAAGTTTGGGCATTTTTGTGTGAGTTTGAGTATTTTTGTGTGAATTTTGGCTGTTTGTGACTTTAAGGGTGTGTGTGGTTTGACTTGGGGTATTTTTGTGTGAGTTTGAGAGTATTTTTGTGTCAGTTTGGGGTATTTTTATGTGAGTTTGGGAGTATTTTGTGTGAATTTTGGTGTTTGTGAGTTTAGGGTGTGTGTTGTGTGACTTTGGGGTATTTTTGTACAAGTTTGGAGTATTTTTTGTGTGACTTTGGGCTGGTTTTGTGAGTTTAGGGTGTGTGTTATGTGATTTGAGGATATTTTCGTACAAGTTGGGGGCATTTTTGAGGGAGTTTGGCACTTGGCACTGCCCAGTTTCATTCCCTGTGTTCCTGCAGTGGGACTCACAAGGTGTTTCTGTGCAGGTGAATCGCTTTAACAAGGTGGAGGACAGGGCCATTTTCATCACTGACAGACACCTGTACAAGATGGACCCCATGAAGCAGTACAAGGTGATGAAGACCATCCCCCTCTACAACGTGAGTGCAGCACTGGGGATCCTCAGCTGGGGCTCTTTCAGGGCAGTGTCTTTACTCTGTAGCTCCATTTTCATATCCATAAAATGGAAAAAGTCCTTGGGTTGCAGTTTCTGATATATTTAATGTTTTTATAACAGTTACAGTGCAGTTATTGCAACACCAAAGCATCAGGGTGGGATTGTTGGGGTGTCCTGGGCAGGACCAGGGGTTGGACTGGATGGTRCTGGTGGGTCCCTTCCAYCTCAGGATATTCCATGGTTCTATGATCCTATGATCATATTAGCTTTTAATTTTGGTGCATAAAATAAAAGCTAAACCCCAAACTGCCTCTTACAGTTCTCTGCTCCCTCCCTGTATCAGTTTGCTTTGCTGTGTGCAGGATCCTGGCCCTGGCAGGGGTTGGCATTTCACAGCAGCTTATGGCKCTGCTCCTGTGTCTCTGAGGGCTTGTCTGATCCTTCAGGTTGTGCTTGAATTTATTTATTTAGATTTTTTTCTATTTGTTCATGTTTAATGTAAATCTTACCAAAGCTAAACTCAGAATTACAGTGAGGTCTGGCCTTGGGGTAGCAGGGTGGAGCTGCCAGGCAGTGATTAGCAGGGATGGAGGGGGTGGGCAGCACCTCAGCTTTGCTCCCCAGCATCCTGGAGCAGGGGTTCAGCTGAGTCTCCCTCAGCCTGAGGTGCTCTGGTTATCTCCAGCCTCCAGAGCCTGCCTGGCAATGCCCTGCACAGATTTTCTGGGATGTTTGCATTTGGAGAAATGACAAACCTGGCATTTCTGTATTGCTGGGAGGGCAGGGATGGGATMAGGGTGAGGGTGAAATCTCATCTGCAGATGTGGAGGGGATGATTAGCTCAGGCTGCATCCATAATGTTGGGTTCAGAATCTCCTCCTGCCCTCCTTGCTGGGCACCCAGCACAGAGTATCRATGGAGTAGCTACTCCCAGTAGGAATCCTGGCTGCAGCAGGCAGTGTCTCCATGGCAGTGCCTCTTGTTTTGAAAGGAAGCTGCCCTGAGCAGCTGTMTTCCTGGCTGCTCTTCTGTCCCAGCACTGGTGTCTCTGTGCTCTGAGGGGCTGGCAGCACATCCTGCTGTGTGCCAGGGGCTGTGGGACTGTGAAAACCGGGGTGCAGATACCCCAGCCTGGTGAGCAACAGGGTTCAAACCCCCCTAGCCTGGTGAAAACACCCCCAGCATGGTGAAAACACCCCCAGTGTGGTGAAAACCAGGGTTCAAACACCCCCAGCCTGGTGAATACCAGGTTGCAAACACCCTCAGCCTGGTGAAAACACCTCCAGCCTGGTGAAAATCAGGTGCAGACACTCCCAGCCTGGTGAAAAATGAGGGTGCAAACACCTCCAGCCCAGTGAAAATCAGGGTGCAGACACCCTCAGCCTGGTGCAAACACCCCTAGGCTGGTGAAAACCAGGTTGCAAACACCCTCAGCCTGGTGCAAACATCCCCAGCCTGGTTAAAACACCCCCAGCCCAGTGAAAACCAGGGTGTAAACACCCCCAGGCTGGTGAAAGTCAGGGTTCAAACATCCTCAGCCTGGTGCAAACACCCCTAGGCTGGTGAAAACCAGGGTGCAGACACCCCCAGGCTCCCAGCAGAGCTCAGACACCCTCACAGCCTTTTAGCAGAGGGCTTTTCCACACCTGATTTTCCAGGTGTTCCCACCCAGYRGTTTTTTGGGSATGTGGACAAGGKAGGATTTTGTCCATCAGGATTTCTCACTATTGGTTTCTCCACCTTTACCTTAACCAGAGTGTCCAGGCCACTGAAATTCAGGATTAATGCAGGATTAATGAGAGATAAACCTGTGTTTATCACAGGTTTAGGYCAATGTCTGTTTTACCTGTGTGCCTGATGGTGTAAAGGTGGAAATTGTACATTTACAGCAGCACAAAACCAGATCATTTGTCACCTGAACATTTCCCTCTGAAATCCTTAATGCCTTAAAAATTAGAGCTAAGCAAGTCAGGTAAAAATTCAGAAAGAAATTTCAGAAAGAATGTTACTAAGAAATGTCAGTAATTGTTGCTTTTTCACCAGTAAAAGGTGTGTTTAAAATAGAATATCCATTCCTACAGAGAGCCCTAGGGCAGGCTCTGTGGTGGTGCTGTGTTGGCTATTTTGGCTGTKTTTTGGCTSAGTGTTGGTTGTATTTTGGCTCTGTGTTGTATTTTTGGCTCTYTGTTGTAATTTTGGCTGTATTTTGGCTCAATATTGGTTGTATTTTGGRTCTGTGRTGTATTTTTGGCTCTATGTTGTAATTTTGGCTGTATTTTGGCTCAATATTGGTTGTATTTTGGCTCTGTCTTGGTCATGTGGCTGCTTTGCAGTTCCTCAGGACAAGAGCAGTTAATGGTCTYTGCAGACAGGTCTCTTGCTCTGAGAATTCTCCCATTTCTGCAGCTATAAATCAGTTTTATTGGTAGATCTGCAGTTATTCCCTTCAGTAACCTACCACAGGCAATCTTGGCCAGACAGTTTCTTTGACCTGAGCAGGAGTCCTTGAGATTCCAGGGGTRCTGGAGTGCTTGGCACAGGGGAGATGGGTCCAGGAGATCTCTGCTCACCCTTACAGGCTSTCAAGGTAACATTCCAGGATGGAAATTTGATTAAACCAAGCTTTGGTAGATTCTGTGGTGTAAAATCCCAGCTCTGTTCACAGCCTCTGCCTGTACCTGCCCCTCCTGCCCTGGGGAGGAGCCCCAGCCCTGCCTGGGCTGCCCTGGCTCTGGGCTGGGACTGATCCTGCTGGTGGATCCAGAGCCCTCTGAGCTGCAGGAAGGGGAGAGAAGGAGAATTCGGGGTGTCTTTGATTTATACACAAAATATTTCACAGAATAATGGGATTGAATTTGGATTGAAAGATCTTAGAGCCCATCCAGTTTCACCCCTGCCGTGGCAGGGACACCTTCCACTATCCCAGGCTGCTCCAAGCCCCGTCCAACCTGGCCTTGGYCACTGCCAGGGATCCAGGAGCAGCCCCAGCTGCTCTGGGCACCCTGTGCCAGGGCCTGCCCACCCTGCCAGGGAAGTTTTCCTAATATCCAATCTAAACCAACTCCCTTTCAATTCAAAGCCACTCCATTTGTATTTCTCTCAGGATTTCTCAGATTGAYCCCTAGCAAAGTCAATCCTGTGGAGCAGTTGTTTGTTCCTCGTTGTAGTTATGGTTTATATTTGTTACCCAGTGTTTATATTTGTGGGTTTTTTCCACCCCTGAGTTGTTTTGCACTCTCTCCCCATTTTTCTGTGCTTCCTTTCATGGAAGCCCTTCCACCATGTATGTGGAAGGAGCTGATCAGTGCTACAGAAATTCCTTCATTTTTGGGACAAGAGCAATGGTTTCAAATGCTCTGAAGGTTTTTTGGGGACAAAATGGACAATAATGACACCAGTAGTGATGTGTATCCATGGAGCAGCCCTGATGAGTGTTCTCTGGGAAGAGAGATGCTCCTTCCCATGCCCAGGGCTGGAATCCTGTGCCTGCTGCCTTTCAGGAGTGCCCTGCCAGCGCAGCAGCATCCTCAGGGGTGATGTTTCCATGGAGATCTCACTGGAGYCAGTCAGCTGATGGCTGCTGCACACACCAACTTGTTTTCAAATGAGGAAATCTCTCCCCATCTCCCAGAGCCAGGTTTGCCTGGAGTGCCTCCTGTCCCTGCCCAGTGCCAGCTCTGCCCTGGGACAGGGGAAAGGGCTGGGAACTGAACCAGGTTCAATTTGCTATAGATGGAAGGAAGGGATTTTTTACAGTGAGGGTGGGCAGGCCCTGGCACAGGGTGCCCAGAGCAGCTGGGGCTGCTCCTGGATCCCTGGCAGTGCCCAAGGCCAGGTTGGACGGGGCTRGGAGCAGCCTGGGATAGTGGAAGGTGTCCCTGCCATGGCAGGGGTGGCACTGGGTGGCTCTAAGGTCCCTTCCACCCAAACCATCCCATGGCTCTGGGTGAGGAATGTGCCATTCTCTACCCAACCTGACAAACAACAGCTTCCCTGGCAGCCCTGCTGGTTTTTCCACGTGGAGATGCTGCTTTGGGGGATTCTCTGTGTGGATTTTTCATCTGCCAGCACTCTGGCATTGGCTCAGAGTACCAACACACAGTGCCCTTCTTGTTTTTACCTGAATTAAAACCAAACAGGTAATGGCTGAGAGGAATTAAAAGGCACCCAAGCAGCAAAAGGCTCTTGCAGCCACATCTCCCCTGCACTGGTGAACACAATAAAGGATGTTCTGCAGAAGCTGAGGATTTTTTCCTGCTCTTCAAGCAGGGCCAATATTAGTGTTGGTAAATACTGAGATAAGCACCTTCTCTGAAATTATTTCTTTTGTGTGGCATTTATTCACTCAGAGTCTTATAGGGAGGGGTGAAATGGGGAGATTTTGAAGGGCTCTTGGCCTCCTAACAGGGTTCTGTTGAATAATTAATGTTTAAATTGCCTTTTCAAATCCAACACTGCGACTTGTTCATCTTTCACACTCGCTGCACATTTAAAACCTTGATGGCAGCAGTCCCTGTGGTGCTATTGTGCTCACAGGAGGGTATTTAAGCATGCAAATTAATTTTAAGGGACACTGTAAAGCCAGGCAGCTGTCAATGCCTGTGCACGAGGTGGAGCTTGTTGGGAAAGCATTTCACAACCCCAAAATAGCCTGAACAGGGAATAAACTCCACCTGTGCTGGGGCAACTGGTGACAGGAGGGCCCTGCCTGGGGCTGCAGGGTCAGCAGCTGCTGCCCTTCATTCCTGGGGTAAAAACCAACAAAACCCCAGGGGCTGCACCTTGTGTGGAGCCTGATCCCAAAAATYGGGCACAGAGCAGGCTGCTGGGCTGGGCTGGGCTTTGCTGGGGTGGCTGAGGCATCCAGAGCTGCTGGAGCAGCTTCCTTGGGAATAACACAMGGTGAGCAAAGCCAGGGAGCAGCCTGAGCCCCCCTGGGCTGGCAGGAGTTGGGAATCTCCAGCTGGACTGGGGGACACAGGAGCCTTTTCCCCTAAACAAGGGAATAACGAGACTTCAATTTCAACAAAATGCTTCATGGGTGCCTCTCACTTGTAGGGGAATGGGGCTTCCCTCTGCAAATTGCATGATGGCTCAAAGGAGCCCTTTAATGGACAGGGAAAGTCCTCTGTGTTCTCTCTGTACTCATCATCCTTTCACCTTTCTTCATTTATTTTATTTTATTTTATTTTATTTTATTTTATTTTATTTTATTTTATTTTATTTTATTTTATTTTATTTATTTCTTATTTTATTTATTTTTATTGTCTTATTTCATTGCATTGCATTCATTATATTCTATTTACTTTATTTTACCCTATTTCTTTTGTCCCATGTATTATATTCTATGTATTTTATCCCAATTATTATGTTCTATTTATTTTATTCTATTTTCCTTTCTCTGCTTTGCTGTATTTGCCTTTTGAGGCTTTTTTTGCTCTCTTTCCACTTTGTTTCCCCAGCACAGATCCTTTTTCTGCTTTTCTAATATTCATCTGAGTAACCTGTGCTCCCAGATTGCCCCTCCTAAAAYTTCCCTTTTTTTCCTTTATGAGATGATGACAAAGCTTTTGATGAGCCAWGTGCAAAAAGAAAATTCCAGAAAATAAAATACCCAAACCAAACCCTTGCCCCTTTTTATTTTGTCAGAAGAGGCAGACCTTAACCCATGCCTGGACATGGGAATCATTGTGGCTTTGCAGGGTTTGTGACTCAAATTCTTCCTAAATTCTTGTCACCTGCACATCACAGTGGCACAGAGTTGTTCAGGTTGAAAAAAACCTTTAAAATCATCAAGTCCAGCAGCAGCAGCACCAAACCACATCCCCAGTGCCACATCCACACATTTATTGGACATTTCCAGGGATGGAGACTCCAGCCCAGCTGTGCCAGGGCTGTTCACCCCTTTCAGTGAAGGAATTCTGCCAGTAT